>VZQC01007452.1:433915-473783 GCA_009823505.1 Rhizomys pruinosus
TTTTTTTTTTTTTTTTTTGGTCTTTTTGAGACAGTGTCTCCCTTTATTCCCAGCTGACTTGGAGCCTTGGAGCTCACTCTGTAGACCAAGCTGGCCTTGAACTCACAAAGATCTGCCTGCCTCTGCCTCCCAAGTGCTAGGATTAAAGGAATGCACCACCACACCCAGATAAATGCAAGAATTCTTAAAATAGGATATTTACTACTTTTTTCATTTTTTCACTTTCAATTTACTTTTGATTTAAAATGTATGCTTTATAAAAGAATGAGTTCAGGCTGGAGAGATGGCCTAGTGGTTAAGAGCGCCGACTGCTCTTGCAGAGGACCCGGGTTCGATCCCCAGCACCTACATGGTGGCCGAGAACCATCTGAAATTCCAATTCCAGGAGAGCTCCAGTTCCAGGGGAATCCGATGCCCTCTTCTGACCTCCGCGGCATTGTACAACACAGGTGCACAAAATCTGTGTATTACATACTATACCCTCAAAATTAGGTTGTGAGTGAAAATAAGGAATTCTGTTTGGACTTTATTTGTGATTGGTTATATTTTGACCTGAATGACTGCCATTATAATCTTCTGTTTTGGCAGCTAGAATAAAGCCTTCTTTCAAATGGTCAGAACATCTTGTTCTGCAGCAGCTACCTCTAGTGTGATGATACCAGAGGAGCAGAAGGCAATGAGAAAATTTCAAATAGAAAGAGTTAAGGCAAGGGATGGGATCTTCAGGACTTCTCCTTGGGGAAGTTTTGTCCATAAGATGAATAATCCACAGTCTCCTATCCAAATGCTCTCCATACACAGGTTCACCAACCATAAATCAAAATTAGATTTTAATTGTTTCTCTCCTGCACAGGTGGAGATTGTTTTAGACATTGTTTAGAAGATTTTAAATACAAGAGAGTATGTGCATAGATTATGTAGCAATGCTAATTAATTGTATACCAGAATTGATAATCAAGGATTTAATATGTGCCAAGGTCCTGGACCTAATACCCTCAGACACCCAGAGAAAAATGGCATTCTATCAGCTGCACTTTATGTTATCGAGAATATTAAATGTTCCACTTCAACAACCCAAAGTGTGGCCGTGTGCAGACCCGCATGTGGCATGTGGCACAGACATCTGTTATTGCTGTGGTGAGTTTGGACATCTTGCCAAGGACTGTGATCTTCAGGAGGATGCCTGCTATAACTGCAGTAGAGGTGGCCACATTGCCAAGGACTGCAAGGAATGAGAGAGAGAAAGAGAGAGAGAGAGAGAGAGAGAGAGAGAGAGAGAGAGAGAGAGAAATGCTGCTACAACTGTGGCAAGCCAGGCCACCTGGCTCGTGACTGTGACCACGCGGATGAGCAGAAGTGCTATTCTTGTGGAGAATTTGGACATATTCAAAAAAGACTGCACCAATGTGAAGTGCTATAGGTGTGGTCATGTAGCCATCAATTGCAGCAAGACAAGTGAAGTCAACTGTTACCACTGAGGCAAGTCAGGGCATCTTGCACAGGAATGCACGATTGAGGCTACAGCCTAATTATTTTCCTTTGTCTCCCCTCCTTTTTCTGATTGATGGATGTATTATTTTCTCTGAATCCTCTTCACTGGCCAAAGGTTGGCATATAGAGGCTGTTCCCGGGCCAGTGAGCTTTACTTGCAGTGTTACACTCCTTTTAAGGAGGAAAGGAGTGGAAAAAAAAACGAATTTCTGCATTTAACTACAAAAAAAGTTTATGTTTAGTGTGGTAAAGGTGTTAAGTATAATACTTTGATAAAGAACCCCCTTTCTGTGCCACTGGTGAATAGGGATTAATGAATGGGAAGAGACAAGTCAGACCAGTAAGCCCTTCTAGGTTTCTTGAGTGTGTTCCCATGTAGGAGGTAAAACCAATTCTGGAAGTATCTGAGCTTCCATAAATAACTTTAATTTTTAGCATAATGATGGCCTTGGATTGTCTGACCTCTGTAGTTATTAAATAACATCAAGTAACTTCTGTATCAGGTCCTCTTAGAACATACAGTTGAGTGGGAGTAAACAAAATGAAGAGACATGTTAATGGCTATGCTAGAGATCGGGTGAAAAGCCTAGACAGGAACAGCTTCATCATAATGTTGATGCTGGAAATACAGATGGTGATGGCAAGGTGTAGAAGACTTATTTTCAAAGACAAAATCTAAAACCCAGAGCAAACATCAATGGTCAGTTAGCGTAATTTGAAGCTATTCAAGAATTGCAGAGAAATACATTTTCACAGAAATCAAGATGTTATTTATTTTTGTATACTATATCACTTAGACAACTGTGTTTCGTTTGCTATAATCAGTTTTTAAAAGTGAGATGAAAAAAGCAACTGAAGTCCTAGAAAATAGAAAATGTAATTTTAAACTATTCCAATAAAGCTAGAGGAGGAAGGGGGAAAAAAATCCAAAGTCTTCTAGGCCTCAAAGTTCCATAGGATATACTGATACCCATAAGTGTTGTATTTGACATCAGATGAGATTCAGGTGTCTCTATTTCAGATTGTTATTTTTTTTAATTTATTTTTATTGATGCTTTGTGTATTTCATACATTATTTTCCAATTCAGTACAGGCATATATCCCCTTCCCTTCCCCCCCACCCCACCTTACCCATCGCAGATCGTGCATTCTGCCATAAGTTTTCTGCATCTTCCTCTGCTTTTTTGTTTTGTTTTGTTTTCTTTTTTTTTAACAATAGGTGATAATTTGTGAGTACAAGCATCCTTCATGTAAAACCAATTTGCAAGCAGTTGTGCCCAAACCCACACAGCTCATGGGTCCCACCATCCAGCAGGGGGGGCTTGTATGTTCAATCAAGTTGATCAAATGAGTGTCCAGTCTATATTATTGTAGTTTCACCATTAACCCCAATCGAAGCCCTTACATTCTACCACGCCCCCTCTTCTGCAGATTGTTCCCTAGGCTTAGAAAAGGGGCACAGGTGGATGAGAAGCAAAACACTCTACTTTCTCTGGAGCTGATGTCTTGGTCTCTAGTCAGTTCTGGCTGTTTTCTTTCATGGGCTGCCAGCTTGTCCAGGCTTAACCTTTCGATCCTACTAATGAAGCACATGCAATTAGATATTTAGGTATTTAAACAGTATAATATATAGCCTTTCGATCCTACTAATGAAGCACACACAATTAGATATATGGGTATTTAAACAGTACTAATTGTTATGGTAGGTTACTTTGGTATAGACACAGATGTTTGGATGGTATGTCAATTCATGATCTACATTTTCTTCTGTCAAGTATGGCAGGGTCTTCGTGTGGTTTATAACATCTCCTAACCATTAGAGGATGTAAGCTTGTGGCATCAGCCGTGGGTTATTCCTCCAAGGAGAGAGCCAATAGCCAATTAGATTTGGGATATACAGACATATGGCTGCCACTGCTGCACAGTATTTCCAGGCAGATGAGGTGTAGCTGGTGCTGACGGAGGAGTCTTGCTTGACTCAAGGAGACCTATATTTGCTTTATCGGTTTAGTGGCCTTTGGTAACACTCTCTGGCATTCCAGAGACCATCTGTATACTTGCAAGTGTGGTCTCCATACATCTTTTCCATGTTTGTATCAGGTCTTCAACCCCAGATTGTTATTTTTTTAAATATCCCTGGGATCTCATATTGTAAAATGCTTTTTATGGTAACAGCACTAATGGCTTCAGGGAATGTTCTGATTGTGAGAGCACTTAGGTCATGGGGTTTAAATACTTTATTGAGGAAATCTTTTGGGCTGGTCCCTTCATAGACTGAAATCCTTGAGTTAGGAAAGAGGTAAGACTTAAAGTACAGAGGATGCACAAGCCTCAGCATATTTAGGAAAAAGCAGTGGGCATTGCCTGATCAAAGACGCCGAGGCTGCAGAAGTCACGCCTTCCTTCATTTCTCTCTGTCTCAGTCACTTGGCTCATTGTAGGTGTCTATACCTGCCAGTGATCCAGGTGAGTGTGGAGAAGACTCTGCATGAAAACTACTCCTTTCAAGGTACCTGAACCTTGATTCTCTTTGCAGATGAGGAGAATTGTGCCTTTGTTCTCTGACCTCTATTTGCCTGACTCTTCTAGAAAGAATAAGTGCTCTTCACACTGATCTTGTTCTGAGGTTTCCCTGGGTATGGGTAAGTCCTTGACTGAGGGTACCAGAGTGCCTGCAAGGACACCCATGCCTCTATTTTACTTTAAATTTTTATGAATTTAAATATCTATTATTTTACTTAGAATACCTAGGCTAAATTATAAGTTAAATCAACAATGTTGCCGGGCGTGGTGGCACATGCCTTTAATCCTAGCACTTGGGAGGCAGGCAGGCAGATCTCTGTGAGTTCAAGGCCAGCTTGGTCTACAGAGTGAGTTCCAAGTCAGCTGGGACTAAGAGAAACCCTGTCTCAAAAAGACCCCCCCCCAAAAAATGCTCATAAACATGAGTAAAGAGAAAGCCTCTCCTCAGCTATTTTTTCTCGTTCCCTCTAGAATCCCACTCCCCAGGGGTCACTACTATTAAAAGGCTGTTTTCTACAGATTGATTAACTGTGCATACAAATTTACCATGATATAATAGCTTTCTAGAAGTCCTTAATATGGTTAGTTTTTCTTTTTATTGTTAACTTTGAAAGAAAGCTAACTTTTAATTTCAGACTTATATAACAAGGTTATATAAGGTTACCTTGAGTTGCAATCATAAAGGTGTTGTTTATAATCTTGTTATTAGAGTCAAGCTACTAAAATAAATGAGAAATTTTTCGAAATTCCTAAATTGGTTAGAATCTTATTAGAAGATATTTGTAATATTGTATTTGTAGTATTTGTTTATGTATGTTTGAAATATTTTTAATAATACAGGAAAATCTTGGTTTATTCTAACTAAAACTTGCCTTTGTGTTCATTACATGTACATTGAAGTCTGTAATTATCAAGTTTTGGATTTAGGCATGATTTTGGATTTGGCTACAAAACTCCAATCCTAAGGGATGAATAAAGAACAAAAGAATGTGAAGAGTAAAATCAAGTACACTCTCTAGGTGCTGTTCCCTAATGTTACAGGAGCAATGTGATCTAGAACACAATCCTATCATCATCATCATCATCATCATCATCATCATCAATTATTATTAATTATTATATTGATTTTTTGATACAGGGTATCACTATGTATCCCTGGCTGGCCTGGAACTTACTATTTAGACAATTCAGACCTTAAATTCACAGAGAGCTTTATGCTTCTGTTTCTCAAGTTCTAGAATTATAGGCTTGTACCATCAAACTTTGCTACAATCACTAGGATGAGACATTATGTATGGTTAATAAGCCATCGAATTATCCTAAACTCTTTAAGTGACTTTTATTTTATGAATCTTTACATCAAGGCTATTAGCTATGTGAGATTTATATTATATTGTACACTTTATCAAAACTAGGCTGAGAAAACACAAGTAATTTACTATTGGCCACATAACAATTAGATTTAAGTGTTTAATCCTAGCAGTTGAGCAGTACTAGTCAGTGAGGTATGCTTCATTCTGGCAGCTGATAGTAGTTTATAGTCACAGGACACTGACTGTAGGATACATGTCTGTAGAAAGAGCTGTTTATTGTAAATCTTCATTTAGACACAATCACATGCTTTTGCACTTAATGTAAAAGACTAAATGACAGCTTATACATTTCACTTGATTTATTAGAGTCATTTGTGTTGTCTTCAAATTTGGAGTTACATCATTTAAAATTGAATGCCAAAAGGCAAATTCTGAAATTTCATTGTTGTTGTTTTATTAAGTATATTTTTGCAACACTTTACCAATATTGCCTATTTTTGTTAACAAGGGTTTCAACTTTTGCATAATTTTCTAGTGGGATTATTTGTATTTTTGCTGAGTTTAAGTGACTGTCAGAGATTATGAATAATACAAACTTCTATTAAATACATTTGCTACATAGTGAGTCTGGAGTATATAGTGATAGAGTGAGACTGTCTCAAACGATAGTTAATAAAATGATATTACATATATGCATATACTTAAAAGATGATAGTGGAGCAAATTATTGTACATCTCATCCTATGTAGTAACTTTTTATTACTTTTATGGCTTAAGCCACTGCATTCTAGCCATGAATACTAAATACAGCACAACTTTATTACCTGTGGTCCTCAAGTTACCGATTAGATTTCTCGATTTGTTTATCCAACTTATCTGCTGCTTACAATCCTCAGCCCTGCATCTCCCCATTTCAAGCCACCTCTCCATCCCCCACCCTAGTAGTTACTGTTCAGTTCTCCATCTCTGGAGATGTCTAGTATGCTTATGGACAGCAGCAGTAAGATGCTTAGTTTTCTTTGGCCTAGGTTTGCTCAATGATAAAATGGTGATATAAGTGACATACAGGAGTGGTCATGCCAATATTTATCTTTCTTTGTTTTTTCTATTAACAGGACACCTCTCAGGTTCATCCAAATAATAAGTAGCAAGATCTCATTGTTCTTTAGAATTTACTAATATTATACACACATACACACCACCACAATCAGATAGTCCTTAATGCATTAGTCTAAAACTAGGTGATTTCCATGCCATTGTTAATGTGAATCATGCTGCAATGAACATGGGAATACAGGTGGTTTTGTGTATTCTGGTCCTGTCTAATGGGTGTGTGTGTTCCTTGAATCTGTATAGGTAGGTTTTCCTTAATTTGGGGAGGTTTTCTTCTACAAACCTGTTGAAGTTCTGGTCAATGCCACTGAAGTGAGAGACTTCTCCTGCCTGTATGCCCATGATGCATCAATTTGTTCTTTTCATGGTGCCCACTGCATAATCCATTCCTGTGTTCTTAAATTTTTCATAGTCTTTGCTTGAGCAGTCCTGTTCTTCAGCTTTGTCATCCAGCTGTCCAATCTTTATACTCTATCTCCATTTTGTTTATTCTGCTTATAAGGCTTTCTCCTATTGTTTCAAATTGATTTTCTGAGCTTTTCAATTCCTTTTTCATTTTGGCTTGACTTTTTTTTCAATATTTCTATCTCTTTTGTGAATTCACTTTTCAAGTCCTGAATTGTTTTTGTCATTTCCTTCAGCCACATATTTGTATTTTCTTGAACTTCAGTCACAAGTTTATGCCTGTACTCTTTGAGGTCTTTGAGTTGTTTGTGTGTTCTTTAAGTTCTTTGACCCTGTTTATGACTGTTCTTTTAAATTCTGGATTGTGGGGTTCCTCAGGGTGATTCTCATGGTAGAGCATTTCTGTAGATTGGTGTGTTTTGTTGGGGACACATTCTGTTGGTTTTTCATATTATTTGTGTTTTAGGGTTGTCATTTGAGCATATGGATATCCTTTATTGGATAGGAAATTCTGTTCTGCCTTTGTTTAGTCGAAGTTTTATTCTGTTTACATTGTTAATGTAGTGTGCTTGCTTTTCTTAAAGGTATGAAAAGTTTGTTGGTATGCACTTCAGTTTCTCATAGGGTAGTAGCCCTGTCTTTGCCAGGCAGATCAAGGGCAAGGGCAAGGTGGGGTTGAGGACAGCCTGGGGAGTGGGTAGCAAACTAGTCAAGGTAGGTCTGGCCTGTGAAGCTGGAGAATGAAGCTAATCTGAGTACAGGGGATCAGGATGCAGTGGGAAGAGTCCGAGTTAGGAAGCTAGTGCAGAGGTCTTAGGTGGAAAGAGCAAGAGCAGACAGATGTTTTTATGATACAGTGATTACATCTTCTGTAAGTCTGTAATCAGAAAATGGTGTCTGGATCATATTCTAGCTCTACTTTGAAAATATTTAGATATGACCATGCTGTTTTCCATAAAGTCTGCAATAGATGGATACTATGTCTATGATAAATTTCAGAGTATGATGCTTTACAGTTCACACATATATACATATATAATACATGTAATACAGCATTATATTGGATATATTGCACTGTTACATGTGTAATATTTATATATATATATATATATATATATATATCCTAGCATATGTAATATAGCATATAGGTCAATTTTTGTCTTCTATGTATTCGTTATGTTATTAAGGAGAAAATGAAAATATACTTCATACCAGGTAGCATGTATCTCCTTGACTAATGCCTTCTTTGTGGTTTCCCAGCCATGGACTATTGACTGGGTACCAATACCAGGCATGTATTCCCTCCTGGATTGGACCTCAAATCCAGTTAGATAGCAGTTATATCTATAACAGTTATGTCACTCTTACACCAGTGCACATATCAGGGCTGGCAGGTAGGCATTGTGATCCACAAATTGAGAGCTGTGTGTGACCATGGATGACTTTTCTCTCCCAGTAGCCTGCATGACCTCTTCTGATCTTCCATATTATATGAATAAATAACAATCACATTTTGAATGAAAGATGATGAAAAGTGAATGCAATTAAACTGTTAATAATAATAGATACCAATAGATGATAAATAAAGAACCCTGTGCAAAATGACATAAAAGTGTGTATCCAGACTTCTGGATATTTGAAAGATACTACTGTGCACCATATCCAAAGAGGAAATTATTTTGGGGGGGGGAGGGGGAAGACAGGGTTTATTTGGTTCACATCTCTCAAGTCATAGTTCATCACTGAGGGAGCCTAAGATAAGAACTCAGGGCAGAAGTCTGGATGCAGGAGCCAAAGCACAGGCCATGGAGGAATGCTGCTTACTGGCTTGCTCCCCTGCCCCATGCTCAGCCTGCTTTCTTTTTTTTTTTTTTTTAATTTTTATTGATGCTTTGTGCATTTCGTACATCATTTTCCAATTCAGATCAGGCATATTTCCCTTTCCCTTCCCCCCCACCCCCACCCCATCCCAGATCATGTATTCTGCCATAACTGTCCTGCATCTTTCAGGTTTTTTTTTTTTATTTTTTAGCTATAAATGATAATCCATGAGTACAAGCATCCTTCGTGCAAAACCATTTTAAATGCTAAGAAAAGGCTGGGCGGGGGCTGGAGAGATGGCCTAGCGGTTAAGAGCACCGACCGCTCTTACAGAGGACCCGGGTTCGATCCCCAGCACCCACATGGCAGCTGAGAACCGTCTGAAACTCCAATTCCAGGAGAACTCCAGTTCCAGGGGAATCCGACACCCTCTTCTGACCTTCGCGGCATTGCACGACACGTGTGCACAGACTTGCATGCAGACAGTACATTTATACACATACAAAAATAAATAAAATAAAATAAAAATTTAAAAAAAAAAGGAAAGGCTGGGTGTGGTGACACACATCCTTAATTCCAGGTCGTCAGAAGCATAGGGACATGGAGCTCTATGAGACTGAGGCCAACTTTGTCTATATAGTGAATTCCACACAGGCTGGGTCTAGGGAGAACATTTCAAAAAATACTACAAAAAAACCCTTTGCCTTAGAAAAAATTCATTTGGGCAAAGATCAAGATCATAGAATATTATTTTCTTTATCTTACCTTTATGTTCTTGGTATGATGGTTGTTTGAATTAATTTATAGATACAATGAATAAACAAGTTTCCAAAATATTATAGACTTAATATGTTAACCAGGCTCCAGTAGATAGAGCACACTGAAGGACATTTAGGAACAAAAATTGACCCCATAGGCCATAATATATACATATATATACATATATATGTGTGTGTGTGTGTGTATTCATATATATATGTATATATGTGAAATCCTGCATCAGGGGGCTATAACAGTCATGCGGATAAGGGAGGAGGTCTAAATAGGATCAAAATATATTGTACAAAATTCACAAATATTCAATAAAAATAAATAAATAAAAGAAAAATTTAAGTGGGGAAAAAAAGAAAATAAATACTGTAAAGTTTGCAACATGAATTGTAACCAGTTTAAAGACATCTTAGTGTGCCAAACCCACACAAAGGAAGGACTCATGTGAGCAGCAACATAACCTACTCCCTGGACACCAGGAGAAGCAATGAGGACTGGTTATGTAGAATACACAAAGCAGTTCTTTCTGGTGATACTAAAGGACACAAGGGGAGATAAAGAGATATTGGTATTCAACAGTTGGAAATAATAAGCAAATGCTTTTGGAATACAGAAACCTTAAAAGAAAGATTTTTGATATTGATTAATAAAACAAGGTGCACGAATGTTGTTACATAACTGATTTGTGTATTTATTTCAATGATCCTGCTCTTTACACAGGAATACCCATTCATGGACAAAGAGAACCGAACCTCTGTGACAGAATTCATCCTGCTGGGCCTCTCACAGGACCCACACACCCAAGTCCTGCTCTTCTTCCTCTTTTTCCCCATCTACCTGCTGACAGTGCTGGGAAACCTGCTGATCATCCTGCTCATTCACACGGACTCCAGACTCCACACTCCCATGTACTTTTTCCTTAGAAACCTGTCCTTTGCTGATCTCTGTTTTTCTACAACCACGGTCCCACAGGTGCTTGTCCACTTCCTGGTGAAGAAGAAGGCCATTTCTTTCATTGGGTGCTCAACACAGCTAGTTGTTTTACTTCTGGTTGGGTGTTCAGAGTGTGCCCTTCTGGCAGTGATGTCCTATGATAGGTATGTGGCTGTGTGCAAACCTCTGCACTATTCCACCATCATGACACACTGGGTGTGTGTCTAGCTGGCTGCTGGGTCCTGGGCCAGTGGTGCTTTTGTGTCCCTGGTGGATGCCACATTCACATTGCGTCTTCCCTATCGAGGAAACAATATCATTAACCACTTTTTCTGTGAACCTCCTGCCCTCCTGAAGCTGGCCTCAGCAGACACTTACAGCACAGAAATGGCCATCTTTGCAATGGGAGTGGTAATCCTCCTGGCCCCTGTCTCCCTCATCCTCATGTCCTACTGGAACATCGTCTCCACTGTGATCCAGATGCAATCTGCAGAAGGCAGGCTCAAGGTCTTCTCCACCTGTGCTTCCCATATGATTGTGGTTGTACTGTTCTATGGCTCAGGGATATTTGCTTACATGAGGCCAAACTCCAAGATTATGAACGAAAGGGACAAAATGATTTCAGTGTTCTACTCAGCAGTGACCCCCATGCTGAACCCCATCATTTACAGCCTGAGGAACAAGGATGTCAAAGGGGCTCTCAGAAGGATCACTGCAAAATAATATTTTTGTTGTGATTGTGTTTACCATTGCTGTAAATGGGCGAGAGGCTTTTCTTACAATTTTTTCTTTCTTTCACCCAGTTCCTCCATTGTTTTCTTCCTTCTATTTTCCTGTTCCTCTCAATGTTTGATTCAATTAATTCTCCTCAATAGACATACAAAATTATTAAGAAAATGTAACAAAAGAGAATGGAAGGTGAAATTATTGAAGAGAGGAAGGGGAAAAGGAAAGAAAAGAAGAAAAGTAGTGGATGGAGAAAGGGATGGAGGAGGAATTAAGAGGAAAGCCACCACTTTTCTCTTAACTCATGCAAGGAGTTAAGGATATTGGCATATGTATGCATTTAACATGTCAAATAAACAACAAAAGAACCGATTAGTTATCACGCATAAGAGAATATATGTTTATGACAACAAATTAATTCCCTTCATTCTATGTCTTCCAGTTATATTTTGAAGGCATTTTATTAAAAGTATATTTTCACAGCTTGAGGACATGAAAAGTAATGTTATATTTTAGCATGAACTATAATCCTAAAGTGAACAAATCTTAAAATTGAAGGTAGAGTAAATCTGGCACACACCTTTAATCCTAGCACTTGGGAGGCAGAGGCAGGCGGATCTTTGTGAGTTCAAGGCAAGCCTGGTCTACAGAGTGAGTTCCAGGACAGCTGGGACTACAGGGAGACCCTGTCTCAAAAAGACCAAAAAATAATAATAACAAATGATAGAATTTTTCATTATATTTTATTTTCTTCAAATTTTTATATTTTCATGCAAGAATGAGGTACACTCTGTATATTTCTCCCAAACTCTCCTTACCTTACCTTTATTGACCTTCCCTTCCCTGTTTGCCCCTTTTGTCCACTGATGCAGTACCATTTCCATTTTTATTTTCTATATAAATGTGTGATTTTTATATTACTACAAAATCTAGGAGCAAAAATAGCATATGACATTTGCTTTTTTATTTTTCTATTATTGTTTAATTTGATTGCCTCCATTTGCATTCAATTTCCTGCAAAAGCTAGAACACCTTTATGACTAAACAGAAACTCCATTGTGTATATCCACCAGTTTTATACATTCCTCTGTTATTGAGTGGTTCTATAACTTATTGTGCTCCAATAAATACTGATGTGCAACTATCTGCTTGATATGTTGACTGCTAGTCCTTCAGGTAAATAGCCACCATTTGATTTGAGTCATTTACAAGTCTGTAATTATGTGATTTATTATTCTATTGTAGTAGTTTTTGCAAAAACTCATAATCACATAAATGAAAAAAAAACAGCATTTTCATCTAAAATGCACTAGGGCGGTGGAGCAGTCTTTTAAGCTATGATTCACAGGGACAGGTGAGTAATCTTTCATAGAAAGCTTCCCCAGTGGCCACTTGTGACACAGGTTGTTACTGCACCAATGTTACCTACTCTTCATCCTCTTGAATTGTTGGTAAATCCAGTGTTCTTTTTTTATTCTTAACCACTGACTTTCAAATATCATCCCAGACTGCCTGAATTACAGAATTACATTGGAATCTTAAAAATATGTGGTGTGTCTGTGTGTGTTTGTGTTTGTCTGCATTGCGTGTCCTCAAATTTGCTCCTTTCCCACATTCTTCGTTTATCTCATTCATTCACTGTTTCCACATTTACTTCCCTGTGATGCTTAACATTATATCACACTCTACATTAGGATTGCCATTTTCTGTATTATGGTCACTGGTGATGTGACCACACTTACTTAAAATTAGTGTGTCTTGTATGTTTTGGTTTTGCTGCTATTACAATAGGATGCTGGTTCCTCTCTGTGATATACAGGTGAATGAGGCCTCAAGGGTCTGCTGTGCAGTAAGAAGACTTCCCCAAAGGAAAACTAAAAGAGATCAAAAGCCTCATTCTTCAACTGATTGATTCAAATATACTGACATTGGTAAAATGATGGATGAAGATATCAGAAATGTATTAGTGAAAAATCATCAGACCTGAAAAACGATGCTACAAATCACATAAATGAGGTGAGGAAACCAGTCTAACATCCAGAAGGAAATCCATCAATAAAGAGAAGGACCATTCCCAGCTTCTCTACTCTGCATCCAGCTGACCATGCCCAAGAAGGCAGCAGCCAGCAGCAAGAAGTTCTCTGGCAGTAGGGCTAAGAGGGGAGAGTACCATGACTCTACCTTACCCTAGCTCCATGTTCCTCAAGACTGCATCCCCCATACATAAGACCTTCCCATGGGCTCCTGCCTTGGAGTCTGACTGGGATGCCTAGTATGGCTTCTGCAGCCCAGAGCCCTGGCCAACTGTGGTGAGTGTCAAGATGATACAAAGAAAACATGGAAGGCCTCGGCAGCTGAATGGCCACAGAAGTGACACCAGGTTACCCAGAGGTATGTCATGTCCCCTAGAGAACCTGGCTAGCAGTAGTACCAGGAAGCTCGCTGTTGAAACAGCTTCTCCAGCTGCCAGGAACACCATGGGCCTGGGCCAGTGTGAAGATGTGTTAGAAGCTGCTGTAGTCTGCCACCTCCACAATGGCAAGATGCTGCATGGCTGCTCTCTAGCTAGTCATAACCCCAGACTCTTCAGGCTACCCTGCCATAGTGCGGGTACTGAGACCTTGTAACACTTTCAGGACACCGTTATCACCTATGCACCCAGCCACAGCAGTAGCTAAGAAATGGGCCAGCCAGATGTCCATCAACAGGCAAATGGATAAAACCACTTGAATGAAACAATGAAGTTTTATTCAGCTATGAAAATAATGAAGTTATGCTATATGAAAGTATATATCCTTAGTCTGCTAACTCACTGGAAAAAAATATATCTGACTCAGAAAGGCAAATACATTATGTTTTATTTCTTGTAGTTAATATAGATTTAAATAGGTGTGTATTTACAGCATTAAAGCATAAAGCAGGCAATGAGAGGAGAGGAAGAAGCATAAAGGAATGGGGGATCAAGAAAATGTAATAGACTATATATGTAACAAAAGCAGAAGGGATACTATTTAGGAATAGAGAGAGGATTTTCTAGGACAGAAGAGGGTTTGAGGGAGGAGCAGAGGAAGCATGAATCAAAGCCAAGTGTAATTTTATACATATATATATATATATATATCACAATGAAACACAGTATTTTATGCTAAATAAAAAATGTTTCAAGTATTACATTGGGAAATTCCCTTTATTGGAGAAGGGGGTCTGTTCCATGTCATTATATTTTTCAATATTTCATTTTTATTATTTTAATTTTATGCATATGAGTGTTTTGCCTGCCTGTGTGTAAATGCACCCATGGCATGCAATGGCTGTGGAAGTCAGAAGAGGGCATCATACCCCCTGGAATTGAAGTTACAGATAGTTCTTAGCCCCCATATGAGTGCTGAGAATTGAACCCAGGTCTTCTGCAAAAGCAGTCAGTACTCTTAGCCGCTGTGCCACATTTCCAGGCCCCCACATCATTCTAAAGTGAGGATATAAATGATTTTGAACAAGCAATCCAGGACCCACTGCCGGTCATAATATTGAAACACTAGTCTACATTACAATGTTCATATCCTACTAACAATATCCTACTAACATTAAAAAAAATGTTTTCCACATTTCTTTCTGTCACCGTATCTTCCTTTTTTATAAATTTATTTATTATTTTTTGTGTATGAGTATACTGTCTGCATGTAGGTTGTGCACCCATGTTTTGCAATGCCACAAATGTGGTCAAATGAGGGTGTCAGATTCCCTTGAAATTGGAGTTAAAGATGGTTTTTAGCCACCATGTGGGTGCTGGGAGTCAAACCCAGGTCCTCTGCAAGGTCCACACTCTTAACCACAAAGCCATCTCTCCAGCCCCATATCTTCCTTTTTTTAAATCATGTTACCATTCATTATTCAACCTTCAGACACCTCCAAATTACATACTAGCTAGATACTTTGATATTGAATTATTGGGATATTTCATTTAGACTTTTGTCTTATTTTAGCTTTTTATCATTTATATTAATTTCAAATACACATTCATAAAAATTTTATCATTTGAGCCTAGAAGATGGTCAAGAGAACCCAATATTTGTCCAGAGGGCCTGGAATCTGTTTCCAGCATCAACATCAGGCCACTCTCACCTACCTCTATCTCCAGTTCCAGAAAACTGAATTTCCTGAAAAATTCCTCTGCAAACTTAACTTTAAGGTGAAATTTTTATGATTTTCCTTATAAGGACTCACTGCTCTACATATAAAATCAGCATCTCAACTGGTACAAATGCCATGATTTGTGATCCTTTGGAAATAGGTCGTGAAAGTATCTAAAGTGGTGTGGTGATTTGAATAAGTGTCCCCCATAGGCTTTAAGTATTCAGATGTTTTGTCTCCAGTTGGCAGCACTGTTCTTGGAGGTCTTAGAAGGTGTGGCCGTGCTGGAGGAAGTATGTCATTGGGGGCTGGCTTAGTGATTTTAACAAGCCTTGTGGTCTCCAGTCTCTCTCTCTCTCTCTCTCTCTCTCTCTCTCTCTCTCTCTCTCTCTCTCTTGACTTCCTGTGCTCATTGCAAGATGTGAACCTCAGCTTTCTGCTCCAGCTCCAACCACCATGCTTCCTGCCACAATGGACTCTATTTCCCTGGGACTGTCAATCTTAAGCTCAAATAAACTCTTCCTTTTATAAGTTCCCTTGGTCATGGTGGTTTTATCACAGCAACAGAAAAGTGACTAATACAGTTATTTGGTACCAGAGATGGGCTGTTCTCTGTGAAGAACCTGACCATGTGGATATTTGGAGAAATGTGGAAGACTATGGAACTTTGGGCTAGAAAAGCTGTTGACCACTTTATTTTTTATTTATTTTTTATTGATGTTTTGTGTATTTCATACATCATTTTCCAATTCAGTTCAGGCATATTTCCCTTTCCCTTCCCCCCATCCCACCCCACCCCATCCCAGATCATGCATTCTGCCATAACTGTCCTGCATCTTTCTCTCAGTTTTTTTTTCACTTTTTTAGCAATAAGTGATAATTTATAAGTACAAGCATCCCTCATGTAAAACCAATTTGCAGGCTGTTGTGCCCAAAGCCCCACAGCCCCACCATCCAGCAGGGGGGGGGGCCTTGTATGTTCAATCAAGTTGATCAAATGAGTGTCCAGACTATATTGCTGAAGTTTCACCATTCACCCCAATCGCAGCCCTTACATTCTACCACACTCCCTCTTCCGCAGATTGTTCCCTAGGCTTAGAAAAGGGGCACAGGTGGATGAGAAGCAAAACAGTCTACTTTCTCTGGAGCTGTTGTCTTGGACTCTGGTCAATTCTGGCTGTTTCCTTTCATGGGCTGACAGTTTGTCCAGGAATAACCACTTTAAGCAGAGCTTAATGGGCCATTCTAGTAGAAGCCTGGAAGAAAGCACTACTGCAAAAAATGTAGTTCCAGAGGAAACTAAAGACTTAGGCAGCATCTGGGATATTTCATCAAAGAGTCTGGCCACAGTTTCCCCACAGCCCAAATGCTTGCCTGATGCTAATTTGAAAAGCAATGGACTAATGTCTTTGGCAGAGGATATGTCAAGACAGCCTAATGTAGAAATGTTGGCGTGGCTATTAATGATGAATATTGTGCAGGTCTACAGTGAAAAAGGGCAAATGGTGCAGAAAGAAATGCAGAATGTACAGTTTGGATCTGAAAAGTACACTAGGAAGATTAAAGGTGGGGCCAAAGCATGTGAAGGAGAGGCTCCCTTTTGGAAGGAGATTAACGTTATTAAGGAGAGGCCTAGATATTTACAAGTAAACAATGGAAAAAGTGTGATTAGGGAGGGGCCTCAATATTTACAAGTAAACAACAGAAACAGTACTTTCAGGGCAAGATCACACCCAGCTAATCCTCCAGCTTTTGAAAGGAAAATACTGAAAGGGATTTCTGCTCCAACAAGTCCAGGGCAGAGAAAAGTTGCAAATGAGGTTGAAATACGCCAGGGTACATCCCAAACTTGCAGCCAAACTCGGAAGTTTCATCTAGACAGGGACTTTCTGAATAGGACTCGTATCACTCTGGAAATAATGCCAACAATCAACAAATGGAATCTCTTGGAATAAAAAAAATGTGCAGGAAAAGAAGGAAACAACCTATACAAGTGGAGAAAATCTTTGATGGCTATATATTTGACAGAGAATTAATGTTTAGAATAGAAAAATAGCTTAAAAAAAAAAACACCAAAACTAAGCATCAAGAAATCACCCAACCTATTCAATAAATATGGTGATAAACAGGGATTTTTCAAAAGATATAACTGGAAAAATAATTTAAAACATTCAGCTCCACTAGCCATCAGAGAAATGCAAATCAAAACCGCATTGAGATCCCATTTTACTCCAGATTGCTAGTCATTAAGAAAACAAATACCGGAGATCACCTGAGACCAGCTGAAGCGAAGGTACCAAGCCCCCCCCACCCCCCACGCCAACTGGGATTACGAAGGCATCTGAAGGGGGCAAGCAAAACAAGCCTTCAACACAGTGAACAGGCATTTAGGACTCACATTGGAGTACAGGCAAGGAGAAGCCCATATGCCAGGAACACAAAGAAGAAACCACCTAGGAAAGGGGCAGGATAATCCTTAAATTCATTTGGAAAAACAAGACCCCAAATAGCCAAAACAACCCTGAGTGAAAAGAGCTACACGGGGGGGTGGGGGGGGACACAGACTTCAAACTATACTACAGGGCTATGGTCATAAAAACAGCCTGGTACTGGCACAAAAACAGAACAGCTGACCAATGGAACAAAACTGAAGATCCAAACTTGAGCACATACAATTTCAGCCATCTCATATTTGACAAGGGGGCCAAGAAACCACAATGGAGAAAAGACAACATATTCAGCAAGTGGTGTTGGAAAAACTGGATTACCACTTGTAGAAGAATGAAATTAAACCCCTACCTCTCGCCCTGTACAAAAGTCAACTCCAGATGGATCAAAGACCTCAACGTGAAACCCCAAACTCTGAAGGCAATAGAAGAAAAAGTGGGCAGCAGACTACAAGACATAGGCATAGGAAAAGACTTCCTAAATCAGACAGCAGCTGCACAAGAAATAAGATCGACAATTGACAAGTGGGACCTCATTAAACACAAAAGCTTCTGTACATCAAAAGAAACAATCAAGGAAGTGAAGAGAAATCCCACAGAGTGGGAGGAAACCTTCACCACAGATACATCTGACAAAGCATTTATTTCCAGAATATATAAACTCCTCAAAAAACAAAGAAGAAAGAAAACAAATGACCCACTCCATAGATGGAGCAAAGAGCTGAACAGAGACCTCACAAGTGAGGAATTAGAGATGGCTGAGAAACACCTTAAGAAGTGTTCAACATCACTAATCATTAAGGAAATGCAAATCAAAACCACTTTAAGATATCATCTTACTCCAATAAGACTGGCTAGGATCAAGAAAACAAATGATACCAAGTGCTGGAGAGGTTGTGGGGAAAGGGGAACACTCATCCACTGCTGGTGGGAATGTAAACTCCCTGCAGCAACTTTGGAAATCATTGTGGAGAACCCTTGAAGACTTGGAAATGAACTTGCCACCCGACTCAGCCATACACTCCTAGGCATGTTCCCTCAACTACTCACCCCACCACGCAGAGATACATGCATGGCCATGTTTATTTAAGCTCTCTTCACAATAGCAAGGAGCTGGAACCAACCCAAATGCCCCTCAACTGATGAATTGGATAGAAAAAATGTGGTACGTCTACACAATGGAGTTCATGCAGCAGTAAAGAAAGATGACATCATGAGCTTTGCAGGAAAATGGCTGGAGCTAGAGGACATCATGCTGAGTAAAGTAACACAGTCTCAGAAAAACAAATGACAAAATGGTATCCCTCCATCTGTGGATGCTAGTGCAATTACCTGGTTGTAAGTATTTCTTGTTATGTTTCAGTATNTCACGAAAACAAATGATACCAAGTGCTGGAGAGGTTGTGGGGAAAGGGGAACACTCATCCACTCCTGGTGGGAATGTAAACTCCTGCAGCCACTATGGAAAGCAGTGTGGAGAACCCTTGGAAGACTTGGAATGAACTTGCCACCCGACTCAGCCATACCACTCCTAGGCATGTTCCCTCAAGACTCACCCCACCACAGAGATACATGCATGGCCATGTTTATTTAAGCTCTCTTCACAATAGCAAGGAGCTGGAACCAACCCAAATGCCCCTCAACTGATGAATGGATAGAAAAAATGTGGTACGTCTACACAATGGAGTTCTATGCAGCAGTAAAGAAAGATGACATCATGAGCTTTGCAGGAAAATGGCTGGAGCTAGAGGACATCATGCTGAGTAAAGTAACACAGTCTCAGAAAAACAAATGACAAATGGTATCCCTCATCTGTGGATGCTAGTGGCAATTACCTGGTTGTAAGTATTTCTTGTTATGTTTCAGTATATCATATCTTATGTTAAGGTTATTAATAAAGTTGGAGGGAAATTTGTGCATAGTGAGAGATAGGGATCTCAGTCTAAATATGACTATTCACTTTTCCTAAGCATTTGATAAAGAGACTGTATTTTCCCCAATGTGTATTTTTGGCACCTTTGTCACAAAGTTGGGTGACTTACATGTCTGGGTTTAAATCTACGTCTTCTACTCTATTGAACTGTGTCTATGTCTCTGTTTTCATGCTACTTTTATGACTGTGCTTATGTACTTAACTTGAAATACAGTATATACTTTTAACATAATTTATTTTGTGCAGAATAAGTTTGGGTATCCTAAGTCTTGGATGATTCCAAATAAATTTTAATTTTTTCTATTTATGTGAATGATGACACTGGAAATTTTTTTATGTGTATGAATGTACTGTCTGAATGTAGGTTGGTGCACCCATGTCCTGCAATGGCTCGGAGGTCAGAAGAGGGTGTCGGATTCCCCTGGAACTGGAGTTAAAGACAGTTTTCAGCCGCCATGTGGGTGCTGGGGATCGAACCCCAGTCCTCTGCAAGAGCAGTCGGTGCTCTTAACTGCTAGGCCATCTCTCCAGCCCCAACACTGGAATTTTGATGGTGATTACAGTGACTCTGTAGATTGATTTTTGCCAAATCATAAGAGAATAAGATTCTGCACAATGTGGGCCCTTGGACAGGACTCTTGTATTAAACTTCACACACACAAGGACCACTGTGGAAGAGAGGTTAGAAATCTTGTAAAAACCACAGGAAGAGGTGCATGACCACATGGATACAGAATCTTACAAGCTCCTGGGACTTTGTGCATATGAACTTACATCAGTGGTGACAGCATGCACAAGACCCATGGCAAACACAAGCAGATAAAAAACCCAGCATAGAGCTGTGGAAATGGGCAGCAGGCAGGCTCCAATCTTGACCAAAGAGCTATTGTGCAGATATTTTTTAATAATTTTAAAATTGCATGTATGGGGGTGGAGAGAGCCCTGGCTGGTCTTTCAAAAGATCCAGGACCCACATGGGAGTCAACAGCCATCCTTAATTCCAGTTCCAGGAGATCCATCACCCTCTTCTGTTCTTCCAGGGCATTCATGACATTGGTGCTCTTATATACATACAAGCATAACACTCATACACATAAAATAAAAATAAATTTAAAAGAATTTAAAACTACATGTACAAACTGTGTACAATTTCTTTTCTGTATACTATGAACAATAATTGTCTAATATAAATTTTTAATTGAGTAAAAAATTTCCAGAAACCAGTTACATTTAGTTGACTATATAAGAAAAGGCCAAAGGGATCCAAATACTCCTGTAAAGTCCGACATATTGGAAAGCTAGAAAATGGTTGTATCTATGCCTGGATTAGAAGATGAGAGAAAGGTAAAGACTTATGCTCTCAATATTGTCTGAAGACATGTCACTCAAAAACTGAAGAATAAATACCAACCTTAATTTTTAAATGCTTAAGGTTATTTATGCATATTTGTCTATGTGCAATGCATGAACACATTCTAAATGCTTTTAGAGTGTTTGCTTATGATATATTATATCAACACATTATCTTTTTTTATTTTCATTTTTTTATTGATGCTTTGTGTATTTCATACATCATTTTCCAATTCAGTTCAGGCATATTTTCCTTTCCCTTCCCCCCCCCCACTGCACCCCATCCCAGATCATGCATTCTGCAATAACTGTCCTGCATCTGTCTCTCAGTTTTTTATTTTTTTTAACAATAAGTGATAATTTATGAGTACAAGTATCCTTCATGTAAAACCAATTTGTAAGCAGTTGTGCCCAAATCCACACAGCCCATGGGGCCCACCGTCCAGCAGGGGGGGCTTGTATGTTCAATCAAGTTGATCAAAAGAGTGTCCAGACTATATTGCTGAAGTTTCACCATTCACCCCAATCGCAGCCCTTACATTCTACCACTACCCCTCTTCCGCAGATTGTTCCCTAGGCTTAGAAAAGGGGCACAGGTGGACAAGAAGCAAAACAGTCTAATTTCTCTGGAGCTGTTGTCTTGGACTCTGATCAATTCTGGCTGTTTCCTTTCATGGGCTGACAGTTTGTCCAGGAATAACCTTTCAATCCTACTAATGAAGCACAAGCAATTAGATATATAAGTATTTAAACAGTACTAACTGTTATGGTAGGTTACTTTGATATAGACACAGATGTTTGGATGGTATGTTAATCCATGAATTACATTTTTTCTGTTAAATATGACAGGGTCTTACTGTGGCTTACAACATCTCCTAACCATTAGAGGATGTAAGCTTGTGGCATCAGCTGTGGGTTATTCCTCCAAGGAGAGAGCTAATACCCAATTAGATTTGGGATATACAGACATATGGCTGCCTCTGCTACACAGTATTTCCAGGCAGGTAAGGTGGAGCTGGTGCTGATGGAGGAGTCTTGCTTGACTCAAGGAGACCCATATTTGCTTTATTGGTTTAGTGGCCTTTGGTAACACTCTCTGGTATTCCAGAGACCATCTGTATGCTTGCATGTGTGGTCTCAATACATCTTTCCCATGTTAACATCAGGTCTTCGACAGCAGGGTCTTATCACCTCTCTTCTTGCAGGTATCCCAGTTTAGAGGCAAGGAGCATTTACCTTTTGTGGGGGCTTGGATCCCCTGGCCAACATCTCCTTGGTAGAATAATCCATTGCTGATGTCAGAGCTCCTGTATTAATATATTTTGCTTAAGTGCATAGCGTAAGGGACTTTAGTATTATATTTGATTCTGAATAGAGAATAATCCTTTTCACAGTTCCTATGTCTTAGTCAAATAAAGTAGGCAGTTTTACCAGTTTTATAAGAGATTACCTCTATAATAGCTGTCTCCAATTTACAGTTGGAGAACGACCTCATCATCATCATGTTTCCCCTGTTCTATGGGGGGGTAAGAAAGTCTCTTGTATTAAAATCTTTGCGGCACCTAAAAGGTAAGTTTCGTTAGGACTCATTATAAATAGTTGTTACAAGTAGGATCCACAGAGGGGTTTGATGTTTGTAGCAATCTGAGGCTTTTCTTCCTTTCAATGTTCAGACAGGCCAACCTTTCTGTTGGCACTTTCTGGTACATCCTACTCAATGCAAAGCTGTATCTTTTCTTTCTCAGCCATTAAGTTGGTGACATTTTGACCTGTTGGAACATACAAATCTTTTCCCGTAGTTAGTTTTAAGATTTGAATTGCAAGGGTTTTGACAAAAAGGTTTCATATCTATCTGTATCCCCCCCTTTTTTTTTTAGGTTTTTGTTTTTTGACCCATGAGTCTCCAGAAGGCAGTTATATTATACACACCTATGGGGTGAAATCAAGGCACAGATTTCATCAAATTCACCCATGCTGTTTTGGGTGATTATATGTGATTAACTTGGAAAGCAAACTTAATTTTTATGTTAAATCATTTTATAGGTGAAAGAGAATGCTACAAGGTGGTATTGTACAACAGAAAAATTATAGAGAACATTTGTATGTGCCAATCCCAAAGTTATTGTTATACAGATTTTATGTAAAAACAAATGTGGACAACAGCAATTTATATCACCATTTAACTCAGATGCATTACCATTTTTATCAGAGCCTTTAAACCAATGTTGTTTAATATACACATATTTACTTTTACTAAGTCCTAAAACACCATGTAACCTGTAGACAGTGTCTGGGCAAAACCGGATACTTGTTGAACTCATGTCAATTAAATAGGCATTAATGAAATATACACCCATGTCCCTCTCCCGCCCCTCCCACCCTTCTCAATTCACCGTTTCAGTCAGTTTTCTGATGCAGTCTTTCTGTTGTTGTTCTTTTAATATGCATCCCTCTCCAGGAGAAATATTTATAACTGGGTTATTGGCACTAGCATCCACATATGAGGGACACTATTTGTCATTTGTTTCTCTGGAACTGTATTACTTCACTTAACATAATGTCTTCTAGCTCAATCCATTTACCTGCAAAGTTCATGATGTTGTCCCTCTTTACCACTGCATAGAACTCCATTGTATACATGTACCACATTTTCTCTATCCACACGTCAGTTGAGAGGCACCTGGGCTGGTTCCAGCTTTTTGCTATTGTGAACAGAGCTGCAGTAAACATAGCTGTGGTTGTATCTGTGCAGTAAGATGAGTCTTGTAGGTATATACCCAGGAGTAGTATGACTGGGTCAAATGGCAGGCTCATTTTGAGTCTTCTAAGTGTTCTCCACACTGCTTTCCATAGTGGCTGTACAAGTTGACATTCCCACCAGCAATGGATGAGTGTTCCCCTTTCCCCACAACCTCTCAGAACTTGGTATTCATTTTCCTGATCCTAGCCAGTCTTACTGGAGTAAGATGATATCTCAAAGTGGTTATTATTTGCATTTCCTTAATTATTAGCGATGTTGGACACTTCTTAGTATGTTTCTCGGCCATCTCTAATCCCTCCTTTGTGAAGTCTCTATTCAGATCTTTGCTCCATCTTTTGAGTGAATCATTTTTTTTTTCTTTCTTCTTTGTTTTTTGAGTAGCTTGTATGCTCTGGAAATTAAAGTTTTGTCAGATTTATCTGCAGTGAGGGCTTCCTCCCAATCTGTGGGATTTCTCTTCACTTCCTTTATTGTTTCGTTTGATGTACAGAAACTTTTGAGTTTAATGAGGTCCCACTTGTCAATTGTTGATCTTATTTCTTGTGCAGCTGCTTTCTGATTTAGGAAGTCTTTTCCTATGCCTATGTCTTGTACTCTGCTGCCAAGTTTCTCTTCTATCACCTCCAGAGTTTGGGGTTTCATGTTGAGGTCTTTGATCCATCTTGAGTTGACTTTTGTACAGGGAGGGAGGTAGGGGTTTAATTTTATTCTTCTACAAGTGGTGATACAGTTTTGCCAACACCACTTATTGAAGATGCTGTCTTTCCTCCATTGTATCTTCTTGGTCCCCTTGTCAAATATGAGGTGGCTGAAATTGTATGAGCTCAGATTTGGATCTTCAGTTTTATTCCATTGGCCAACTGGTCTGTTTCTGTGCCAGTACCAGGCTGTTTTTGTGACTATAGCCCTGTAGTATTGTTTGAAGTCTGCTATAGCGATCCCCCCTGTATTGCTCTTTTTTCTCAGGGTTGCTTTGGCTATTCAGGGTCTTTTGTTTTTCCAAATGAAATTGAGGATTTTTTTTCTAAGCATGTGAAGACACTCTTGGGGAGTTTGATTGGGATTGCATTAAATCTGTACACTAGTTTGGGTAGGATGGACATTTTGACTATATTTATTTTCCCAATCCATGAGCATGGTAGGTTTGTCCATCTTCTGATGTCTTCCTCAATTTCCTTTTTCAGGGGTTTAAAATTTTTGTTGTTGAGATCCTTGGTGTCTTTGGTTAGGTTTGTTCCTAGGTATTTTATTGCTTTTGAGGCTATTGTGAGTGGGAAGGTCTCCTTGTAGTCCTTCAACAGTTGCTTGCTGTTGTGTAAAGAAAGGCTACTGATTTTTCTAGAATTATTTTGTATCCTGCCACTTTACCAAAGCTCTTAATTGTTTCTAGGAGTTTTCTGGTGGAGTTCTTAGGATCCCTTAGGTAGACAATCATATCATCAGCAAAAAGGGGTAGCTTGACTTCCTCTTTTCCAATTAGAACTCATTTAATTTCCTTTTCTTGCATTATTGCCCTAGCAAGGGTTTCCACCAATATTAGAAAATGATGTACGAAATGCACAAAGCATCAATAAAAAAAAATTAAATTAAAAAAAAAGGAGTGGTGAAAGGGGGCAGCCTTGCTGAGTTCCTACCCTTAAGGGGAATGCTTCTGTCATTTCCCCTTTTAGGATTATATTGGCTGTGGGTTTCCTGTATATAGCTTTGATTACATTGAGGAATGATCCCTCCAATCCAATTCCCTCCAGGACTTTAAACATGAAGGTATGCTGGATTTTGTCAAAGGCTTTCTCTGGGTCATTTGAGACGATGGTGTGGTTTTTGTTCTTCAGTCCATTTATATGTTTGATGATATTTATTGATTTTCATATGTTGAACAATCCCTGCATCTCTGGTATGAATCCAACTTGGTCATGCTGGATGATTTTCTTGGTGTGAGTCTGTATGCGATTTGCCAGTATCCTGTTCAGAATTTTGGCATCTGTGTCCATTAGGGAGATGGGTCTATAGTTCTCCTTTTTGGTTGTATCTTTCCCTGATTTTCGTAGTAGCGTGATTCTGGATTCATAGAAGGAATCTGGGAGAACTGCCTCCGTTTGTATCCTTCTAAACAATTTGAGTAGTAATGGTTGTAAGTCTTTTCGAAATATTTTATAGAATTCTGCCGTGAAACCATCTAGGCCTGTGCATTTTTTGGTTGGGAGGCTACTTATTACATCTTCGATTTCTTCCTGTACTATTGGTCTATTTAGGCTGTTGATCTCTTCTTGGTTGAGCTTTGGTGATTCCCAGGATTTCAGATATTCATCCATTTCTTCTAGGTTTTCAAACTTAGTAGAATATAAGTTTTTGAAGTATTCCCATATGATTGTCTGGATCTTTTCATTGTCTGTTGTGATATTTCCCCTTTCGTCACAGATTCTATTGATTTGGAGTTGTTCCCTCTTTCTTTTGGTTAACTGGGCTAGAGGTCTGTCTATCTTGTTTATTCTCTCAAAGAACCAACTTTTGGATTCATTGATTTTTTGTATGGTTTTCTTTGTTTCTATTTCATTGATCTCTGCTCTGATTTTTGTTATTTCTTCTTGTCTGCTCTGTTTAGGGTTCATTTGTTGTTGTCTCTCAAGTATTTTTAGCTGCAATGTTAGATCATTCACTTGTGCTCTTTCTGTTTTTTTAATGTAGGCACTTAGAGCTATAAACTTCCCTCTTAGGACTGCTTTTAAAGTGTCCCATAGATTTTGCTGTGTTGTTTTATCATTGTCATTCAGTTCCAGGAATGATTTTATTTCTTTCTTTATTTCTTCCTTGACCCATTCATTATTTAGTAGAGTGTTGTTTAGTCTCCATGTGTTCCTGTAGGTTGTAGGGTTTATTCTGGTGTTGATATTGAGTTTTATTGCACTGTGGTCTGATAGAATGCATGAGATTATTTCGATCTTTTTATATTTTTTGAGTTTTTTCCTGTGTATATGGTCTATTTTGGAGAATGTTCCGTGAGGTGCTGAGTAGAAAGTGTATTCTCTGGTGTTTGGGGGAAATATTCGATAGATGTCTGTGAGGTCCATTTGGTGTATTGTGTCATTTAGTTCAGGTGTTTCTCTGTTTATCCTTTGTCCTGTTGATCTGTCTAGGAGACTCAATGGGGTATTGAAGTCCCCTACTAATAGTATTATGGGGTTAATCTGTGACTTGAGATCCTGAAGAATTGTCTTTATAAAGTTTGTTGCACCGGTGTTTGGTGCATATATATTCATTATTGTGAGATCTTCATCATCAGTTGTTCCTTTAATAAGGATGTAATGGCCCTCTTTGTCTCTTTTGATTTCTTTTGCTTTGAAGTCTATTTTGTCTGATATTAGGATAGCCACACCTGCTTTCTTTTTGGTGCCATTTTCTTGGAATACTTTCTTCCATCCCTTCACTTTAAGTTGGTGCCTATCCTTGAAATTGAGATAGGTTTCTTGTAGACAGCATATACATGGATTTTGTTTCCTAATCCATTCTCCCAGTCTATGACTTTTAATTGGGGAGTTTAGCCCATTAATATTTAAGGTTATAATTGAGGGATGAATGCTGCTTCCTTTCACTTTATTATCCATTTGGAATTCTAGCCTCTGTTTTTGCTCCTATGGTTATGTTTTTATTAGTTTCTTTTCCTAAGTGTTTAAGGATTGTTGCTCCTCTCTTCTGCCCTTGAATTGCTTCAAGTATTTTATGAAGAGTTGGTTTTCCAGACATGTATTCCATCATCTTGTTAATATCATGGAAGATTTTTCTCTCTCTTTCAACTAAAGTCGACATTTTTGCTGGGTAAAGTATTCTGGGTTGGCATCCATAGTCCGTCCGTTAACACTGGGAATGCTTTGCTCCACGTTCTTCTTGCTTTCATGGTTTGAGGCAAGAAGTCAGTTGTAATTCTGATGGGTTGCCCTTTGTATGTGACTTGTTTTTCTTTTGTAGCCCTCAGAATTTTGTCTTTGTTTTGGGCATCTAGCATTTTAACTATGATATTGCGTGGGGTGTTTCTTTTCCGATCTTGTCTATTTGGGGTCCTATGTCCTTCTTGTATTTGTATGGGTTTGTCTATTTTTAGTTTGGGGAAATTTTCGTCTATTATTCTGTTGAAGATCTGATCAATACTATTCTCTTGAGATTCTTCTCCTTCCTCTATTCCTATGATGCGGAGGTTTGGTCTTTTCATAGTGTCCCATATTTCTTTGTTGTTCCACTTTTGTGTGTTTTTAAATTTTTCATGATCTTTATTTGAGCTTTTGAATTGTTCTGTGTTATCTTCTGGATCTGATATTCTTTGTTCTGCTTCCGTCATTCTACTTCTGAGGCTTTTTCCTTTCCTTTCTTCTTGATTGGATGAGTGTTCTAATTTCTTTTTCATTTCATCCTGTGTTTTCTTTAGTGTTTCCATTTCCTTTTTGAGCTTCTCAATCTCTTCTTGGTGCTCCTTACTTCGTTGGCTGGTTTCCTTTTTCAGTGTTTCTACTTCCTTTCAGAGTTTTTTTTTTCTCCCTCTAGTTCTTTCTGGAATTTGCCAATCTGTTCCTTTAGTTCTTTCTGAAGTTTGTCATTGTATCCCTCTAGGTCCTTTTTGAGTTTTTCATTCTCTCTCTTTAGTTCTCTGAATTCTTCTTTATTTTCTTTAATTTCTCTGCATATGTCTGCAATTATTCCTCTAAGACCTGTTCCTTGGGTCTCCTCCAAGGGGTTCCCATTGTAGCTATCTCCTACAGGTTTGGTAGAGCCTAGTGCTGGATTATCCTGTGCCATTCTCATGTTGTCCCTTTGTCGTGTCCCTGGCATGTGGGCTTCCCTTTTGTGGTTCAGATCTCAAATGCCTTTTCACTATGTTAGCAGATGGTTTTGCTTTCCTCCTTCAGATGCTTTTTTTTCCCCTTTCCTCCTCCTTGTTTATGGAGTATTTACTTGTCTAGGTTTCAGGATTTCGATTTTGTTTATATATTGGATATTGGAAGCCTAAGTCACTCTTCTCTACTTGTTCTGAAGGTTCTCCAAAAAAAAGTCCACTTGGATTCTCACCAATTTCCGGTGGTGGCGGGGGAAGGGGGGTATATGCCTGACCTAGACCACGCCCCTGTACCTGCCTCAGTGACTTCCAGCCGGCCCACCCAAAGCTGCAGAGGCACCAACCCAAACCCGCTGACCCTTTCATCCCGGCTCCAAAGGCGAAAGGCAGTCCTGCGCAGAAGTATGAAAACATTTTCTTGTCACTAAATAACAAATCACCCTACTAGGATATCTAATAATGTGAATTTTTTTTAATTGTCAAAGATGCTTATTTTAGCATTAACATAACTATTCATTTTGCTTTGTTTTTGACAGAGAATCTCCCTGTAGCCTCAGCCAGTCTGGAACTTTCTAGGTATACCAGGTTTGCTGGCCTCTACATCACAATGGCCCACTGTCCCTGCCTCCCTAGTGCTGGAATTAAAGACATGTGCCTAGCCTACCATTAACCACTTAAGCAGCCTCTTTTGACTTTGCTTCTAATCTGATCTATGGTGTTTCTGTTTTTAGTACTTATAATATATCTTCATTGTGAGATGAGAATGTATATTCTCTACATTCTATTTCCTTCATATTTTTTCATTTTAAATATTTTCTAATTTTAAAAATACTGTCTCTCTTAGAATATGGAGGATAAATTTTTTTTTTTTGGTCTTTTCGAGACAGGGTCTCCCTGTAGCCCCAGTTGTCCTGGAACTTGCTCTGTATACCAGGCTGGCCTTGAACTCACAAATATCTGCCTGCCTCTGCCTCCCAAGTGCTAAAATTAAAAGCATGTACCACCACGCCCAGCTGGAGGATAAATTATAAATGAAATCAAGTGATATCCATAAGCATAAGAAAAGAGAAAGTCTCTCCTCAACTACTCTCTGTTTCCCCTCTAGACTTCTACTTCCTAAGGGTACACTATCAACAAGCTGTTTTCTATGCATTCAGTGGCCCTGCATACAAAGTATTTTGTTAAGGCACTGTAACGTTTTATAGGTGGATATTTCTTGATATGGAAATTTTTGTATTTTTATTTGTAAATTCGAAAAAGGCTAAATTAGAATTTCAGACTTTTATACCAATGTTAATGTTACTTTTGAATTACAATGGTAAAGGAATATTTAAATAGCATTTTCTTATTATAATCAAACCAGTACACTAAATGATCAGGTGATTAAAATTCATAAATACATTGAAATTTTATTAATAGATACTTGTAAATATTTTATAGTCTCTGGTTTTTCTATGGTTAAAACTTTTCACAATGAAACAGTTTTAAAGGCAGAGAGAAAATTGTGGTTAAATGGAACTAAAACTTGACCTTGCTGGCCATTACATATACATTGAAGTCACTAAAAATCCATTTTTGTTTTTAGCCCTGACTTTGGATATGACTATAACAGAGTTCCAATCTCTAAGGATAAACAATGAACAGATGAATGCAAAAAATATAAACTAATGAGAATAAACCTCTTCTTAAATCAAATACAGCAAGTATGTGGTAATGTGCTCTATAGCACATTTCCTAATGCTATAGTAGCAGTGGGATTTGAATCTCAATCACATTATTATGAATTATTATGATGTATTATTTGATTTTCTTTTTTATGCAAATTTCATACAATAGATTTTTATTCGATTTGGATCCCTCCCATATTTGCAGCTCCCTTAATACCTCCAAGTTTGTGTACTATATATATATATATATATATATATATATATAAAACAATAAAATATAGTCTATATATAATACAGAGAGAGAGAGAGAGAGAACTTCTCTCTATATATAATATATACATATACATATGTATTATATATATATGTCTATATATACATATTATATATTACATATATATACATATATATATATACAGAGAGAGAGGCAGAAGGGTCTCTCTCTCTCTGTATATATGTATATATATACGTATATATTGTATATATGTATATATACATATGTATATGTATATATTACATATATCATATATATATCATAATATATATATACATACATTATATATACATACATCTATATATATGTATATATACATATATTATATACATATGTATATATATACATATGTATATATATACATATATATACATATATATATACATATATACAGAGAGAGAAGAGAGAGAGAAAGACCCTTCTGCCCTAGGTGTGGGTCTATCCACTATTGGTTACCCACCAGAAGTTGACATTAACATCCTATTGCTATAGACACTACATACAAGGAAAAGAACAAACTGATGAGCTACAACAACTGTTCTGGCAAGATAGGACCTCTGGAGCCATAGTGGATGAATATTAGGAAGTAACCAACCATTTTCTATTTGTATAAAAGGTCTACCTCATAAGGTGGAATCCATAAATGACATTGATATCAGGCCTAGAAACATGTAACCAGACAGGTCATGAGCTATAGGTAAGAGCCTAACACTATTATATGGCTAAATAGATATAATATTATTTGATTTTAAAAACAGAATAACAGTACATAACACTAGCTGCCCTGGTACTTATTATTTAGACCAGGCTGACATAGAATCTTAATATCAACACTATTAGATATATTTAATTTATATTACATTGTACAACTGAGATAAAGTGGGCAAAGAAAAACTGATTTACTAGAGGTGACACATCAGCTAGACAACTCAAAATTTGAAGCCCTTGAGCATAAAGTTCCAAAGCTAGTTAGTGAACTATGCTGCATCCTTGCTGACAGCATATCATGGTCATTGGATAGTCACTTCAGGATAAATGTCTATAGAAATAGGTATATATGTATTTATGTACACATGAGTACATCCATTCACATTTCATGTAAAAGATTAACTGGCAAAGTGAATACANAGCTCATCAGTTTGTTCTTTTCCTTGTATGTAGTGTCTATAGCAATAGGATGTTAATGTCAACTTCTGGTGGGTAACCAATAGTGGATAGACCCACACCTAGGGCAGAAGGGTCTTTCTCTCTCTCTCTCTCTCTCTGTATATATGTATATATATATGTATATATATGTATATATATACATATGTATATGTATATATATACATATATCATATATATACATACATATATATATACATACATATATATATACATACATCTATATATATGTATATACATATATATATATACATATGTATATATATACATATGTATATATATACATATATATACATATATATATACATATATACAGAGAGAGAGAGAGAGAGAGAAAGACCCTTCTGCCCTAGGTGTGGGTCTATCCACTATTGGTTACCCACCAGAAGTTGACATTAACATCCTATTGCTATAGACACTACATACAAGGAAAAGAACAAACTGATGAGCTACAACAACTGTTCTGGCAAGATAGGACCTCTGGAGCCATAGTGGAATGAATATTATGGAAGTAACCAACCATTTTCTATTTGTATAAAAGGTCTACCTCATAAGGTGGAATCCATAAATGACATTGATATCAGGCCTAGAAACATGTAACCAGACAGGTCATGAGCTATAGGTAAGAGCCTAACACTATTATATGGCTAAATAGATATAATATTATTTGATTTTTAAAACAGAATAACAGTACATAACACTAGCTGCCCTGGTACTTATTATTTAGACCAGGCTGACATAGAATCTTAATATCAACACTATTAGATATATTTAATTTATATTACTATTGTACAACTGAGATAAAGTGGGCAAAGAAAAACTGATTTACTAGAGGTGACACATCAGCTAGACAACTCAAAATTTGAAGCCCTTGAGCATAAAGTTCCAAAGCTAGTTAGTGAACTATGCTGCATCCTTGCTGACAGCATATCATGGTCATTGGATAGTCACTTCAGGATAAATGTCTATAGAAATAGGTATATATGTATTTATGTACACATGAGTACATCCATTCACATTTCATGTAAAAGATTAACTGGCAAAGTGAATACAAATCGGGATGGCTTGCTTTTCCCTTCATAATCTATTGTAGTTCATTACTTATGTCTTCAAAATTGGAAGGTATATTGTGGGGGTTTGAATGAGTGGCCCCCATAGGTTTTAAGTATTCAGACATTTTGTCTCCAGTTGGCAGCACTGTTCTTGGAGGTCTTAGAAAGTATGGCCATGCTAGAGGAAGTATGTCACTGGGGACAGGCTTAGTGTGTTTAAGAAGCCTTGAGGTCTCCAGTCGCTCTTTCTGCTTCCTGTGCTCATTTCGAGATGTGACCCTTGGCTTGCTGCTCCAGCCCCAGCCACCAATGCTTCCCGCCACAATGGACTCTGATCAAGCTCAAATAAACTCTTCCTTTTATAAGTTCCTTTGGTCATGGTGTTTTATCACAGCAACAGAAAAGTGACTAATACAGTTGTTTGGTACCAGAGAGTGGGCTTTTGGCTGTGAAGAACCTGACCATGTGGATGTTTGGAGAAATGGGGAAGACTTTGGAACTTTGGGCTAGAAAAGCTATTGACTACTGTAAGCAGAGCTTAAGGGGCCATTCTAGTAGAATCCTGGAAGAAAGCATTGCTGCAAAAAATGTAGTTCCAGAGGAAAATAAAGACTTAGGCAGCAACTGGGATATTTTGATAAAGAGTCTGGCAGCAGTTTGCCCACAGCCCAAATGCTTGCCTGATGCTAAGTTGAAAAGCAATGGACTAATGTCTTTGGCAGAGGATATTTCAAGACAGCCTAATGTAGAAATGGTGGTGTGGCTGTTAATGGTGAATATTGTGCAGATCTACAGTGAAGAAGAGCAGATGGGGCAGAAAGAAATGCAGAATGTACAGTTTGGATCTGAAAACTGCACTAGGAAGGTTAAAGGTGTGGCCAAGGCATGTGAAGGAGAGGTTCCTTTTGATAAGGAGACTAAAGTGATTAAGGAGAGGCCTAGCTATTTACAAGTAAACAATGGAAAAAATGAGATTAAATTGATTAAGGAGAGGTCTCAAGATTTACAAGTAAACAACAGAAACAGTACCTTCAGGGCAAGACCACACCCAGCTAATCCTCCAACTTTTGAAAGGAAAATACTGAAAGTGTTTTCTACTCCAACAAGTCCAGGGCAGAGAAAATTTGCAAATGTGGTTAAAGTAGGAGAGAGTCCATCCCGAACTTGCAGCCAAACTCGGCAATTTCATTCACGTGGTGCTGGCTTTAGAGGCACGAAGGATGCAAGAGTGAAGGGGTTATCAGTTCTTCCTCTGCGGTTTCAGAGAGCCACAGAGGCCAGTCAGAGTGCAGCAGGGGCGTCCCTTTATAAAGAAGGCCCTGATAGTCCATTGCGTGAAGCTGTGCATGCGAAGCCTGGTTGGCAGCAGAGACCCCAAGAAGAATTTCGAGATGCCAGACCTGTGAGATATTTGCCAAGGAGAGCTGCATACAGAGAGTTGTACCAGCCTAAGAAAGAGATGTATGTTGCAAACAAAGCTGGAAGAGCTGAGCCATCTAAGCCCTTTGGAAGTCAAGTCCCAGAAGTTGCATGTGGAGTTACTGGACTTGGTGTTTGCCCTGCTGGTTTTTGGTCTTGTTTTCGTCCAGTATTTCCTCACTATGCCTCTATTCCTCCTTTTTGGAATGGGAATGTGTATTCAGTTCCACTGTACATTGAGAGTTTGTAATTTGCCTTTTGATTTTACAGGAGCTTACAATTAGGAGATTGGCCTCAGTCTCATAAGTGACTTTGGACTGTAGACTTTTGAATGGCATTGAAACTGGTAAAGACTCTGGGGACTTTTAAGGTTGGACTAAATGCATTTTGCATTTTATATGGTCAGGAGCCTATGAGGGCCAGGGAGTAGAATGTGGTGGTTTGAATGAGTGTCCCCCATAGGCTTTAAGTATTCAGACATTTTGTCTCCAATTGGTGGCACTGTTCTTGGAGGTCTTAGAAGATGTGGCTGTGCTAGAGGAAGTATGTCACTGGGGGCAGGCTTGGTGAGTTTAACAAGCCTTGAAGTCTCCAGTCGCTCTCTCTGCTTCCTGTGCTCATTGCTAGATGTGACCTTTGGCTTGCTGCTCCAGCCCTGGCCACCAATGCTTCCTGCCACAATGGACTCTGATTCCCTGGAAACATCGATTGTAAGCTCAAATAAACTTCTTTTTATAAGTTCCTTTGGTCATGGTGTTTTATCACAGCAACAGAAAAGTGACTAATACATTATTTCAAATTGTACAAAAAAGGGAAATTATGAATTCTCATGTTGTTTCAGAAATTATTTTTGTTACATATTTATCATCTTCTACCAATTTTTGCTAACAGTGCTTTAAACATTTGCATAATTTTCCTAATGGATTCAGTATATCTAGCCATTGCTCAGTTTAAGAGATTGCCATAGAAGATTTATAATAGAAGCTTCTATTAAATGTGTTTGCAAATATTTTACCCAGATTTGAAAATTTTTTAATTATTTCATTGTATATATTTAAGGTTTACAACATAATGTTATAAACCCAGGCCTGTTGTACATGGAGGTATTCCCAGCACTCAGGAAGCTGAGGTAAGGAGATCTCAAGCTGAGGCCCAGCCTTGGCCACCTAGTGAATTCCAGACCAGACTAGAGTACATAAGGTAACCTTTCTCAAGCAATATCAATAATAAGAAAAACCTACTGAGGAATTATTTTACATTCATAAAAATAGTTGGAATAATGAAGTTATCATAATAGTTGATATAATGAAGCAAACTATATATATTATATATATATATATATGTTTATATAGTTTGAGAGAAACCAAAAATTTAACTATATAAGATGATTTTATATATATATAAATTTATATGTAAATATATATTTAATATTTAATATTTAATATATTTATATTATATATATAAAATCATCTTTTAAATCATCAAATTTATATATATAAAGTTATATATAAATATATATTTAATATTTAATATATTTATATTATATATATATAAAATCATCTTATATAGTTAAGTTTTTGTGGCAAGAGTCACTGAGTTCTACCCATTAATCCCAAACACAGTGTAATTTAGTTACCTACATTCTTCATGGTGCACGCTGGTCTCTGGACTTGTTCACCCAGTGTATCTTCCGCTGAATACCCCCTGACCTACATCGCTTAATTTCCAAAACACCTTTCCATTCCATATCCTCATACCATTATTTACTTTTCCATCTCGGCTGGTGTGCACCATAGATGTGTATCACCAATAGCAGCTTACTTAATTTCTCTTGACCTACTTTTGCTCCATGGTAAAATAGTGGATAATGTCATAACAGTATTTTTCTTTCTTTGTCTTGTCTACTATTATCAAATCTCTCAGGCTCATCCAAGTGATTTCAAACATCAAGATCTGACTGTGAAAATCTCATTGTTCTTTAGAATTGACTAGTATCACACACACACACACACACACACACACACACACACACACCTCTTCATCCATTAATAGACAATTAGGTTACTTCCATATCTTTGCTACTATGGGTAGTGTTGCAGCAAACATGGAAACATGGATATTTTTATGAGGTAATTACTATGTTATCTTTAGGATCTGTTCTCAGAAAGGAGATTATTGAATCATATTATAGTTCTACTTTTAAAATATCTAGAAACCATTATACTGGTTTCAATAAAGACTTCAAGAGAAGATGATATTTTCATCATATCTTGGATATATTGATTTATTATCAATATGTAATATATATGTATTGTGTGTACACTATATATATATATATATATATATATATCCTACCACATATACTGTGGAGTATATATAATATTCCTACGCTGCTCAATTTTATGTCTTCCCAGTATTCATTATGTTAACAATGCTTTTTAATCCCTTTTTTCTAAACTGCATTTTATATAACTATAGTATTTATCAGAATAAAATGCAGAAGTATGCTAAATTACCTTAAAGGTCCTCTGTAAATTTAACTTGAAATTCAATGAATTGTTTTGTAAATTTCTTTTATTGACTTTTTGCAAATTTCATAAAACATATTTTTTATCATAGTTAGCATGCCTCCCCTATCTGTACCCCTCCTGTAGCCTCCCTGCTATTATATGAATAATGACAATCTCACCTGGACTTAAAGATTATGAGAACTGAATGCAATTAAACTGATAATCATGCTGGGAAATAAGAGATACCAACAGATGATAACTGGATTCATTAGCACTAAAGGACTCTTATGCAAAGAGAGAAAAAATTGTATAAGCTGGATATTTGAAAGATAATAATGAGTGCCACACACAAAGACAAAGCTTTTTTAAAACACAACAATGAACAATTTTGCTTGGAAAAATTAACTTGAGCAAGGGTCAAGATCACAGAATACTATTTCTTTTGCTTTGGTGTTACATTCTTGGCATAGGAATTTTTAGTATTATTTTAGATATAGTGAAAAATGGGGTTTTGTAAATATTTTAAAGTTTACAAAATCAAATATAACCAGTTTAAAGACATCTCAAGCTGCTTGCTTCCCAAACCTACATAAAGAAAATGCACACTGTGAGCATCACAGCCTTCTGGCCAGCAACAAGGTAGACCAGATAAAGTTGATCATGTAAAATACACAGGGTGAGTCTTTATTACTTGTGTTACTAAAAGATACAAACAGAGGAAAGTGGATGTTTGCTTTCAATCATTGGAACTAATAAAACAAAAAATTACTCTTGTGGAATGTGGAAATGTTAAAGGAAGAACTTGATATCCCAACTTCTTTAATATTAATAAAACAAAATTACTAAATTCCTCATATGTTGTTAAATTACTGGTTTATGTATTTATTTTATCAATACTGTTCTATAAACAGGAATGCCCTTTCATGGGGGAGGACAACCGAACCTCTGTGACAGAATTCATCCTGATGGGCCTCTCACAGGGCCCTCACACCCAAGTCCTGCTCTTCTTCCTCTTTCTCCTCATCTACCTGCTGACGGTGCTGGGAAACCTGCTGATCATCCTGCTCATTCACATGGACTCCAGACTCCACACCCCCATGTACTTTTTCCTTAGAAACCTGTCCTTTGCTGATCTCTGTTTTTCTACAACCACAGTCCCACAGGTGCTCATCCACTTCCTAGTAAAGAGGAAGACCATTTCTTTCACTGGGTGCTCAACACAGTTAGTTGTTTTACTTATGGTTGGGGGTACAAATTGTGCCCTTCTGGCAGTGATGTCCTATGATCGGTATGCGGCTGTGTGCAAGCCTCTGCACTATTCCACCATCATGACACACTGGGTGTGTGTCCAGCTGGTTTCTGGGTCCTGGGCCAGTAGTGCATTTGTATCTGTGTTAGATGCCACTTTCACATTACGTCTTCCCTTTCCAGGAAACAATATCATTAACCATTTTTTCTGTGAGCCTCCTGCCTTCCTGAAGTTGGCCTCAGCAGACACATCCAACACAGTAATAACCATCTTTATAATGGGTGTGGTAATGCTTCTAGCACCTGTCTCCCTCATCCTCATCTCCTACTGGAACATCATCTCCACTGTGATCCAGATGCAGTCTACAAAGGGGAAAGGCCTTCTCCACCTGTGGTTCCCATCTCACTGTGGTTCCCATCTCACTGTGGTTGTTCTCTTCTATGGCTCTACAATATTTGCTTACATGAGACCAAACTCCAAGATAATGAACGAAAGGGACAAAATGGTTTCAGTCTTCTACTCAGCAGTGACCCCCATGCTGAACCCCATCATTTACAGCGTGAGGAACAAGGATTTTAAAGGGACTCTCAGAAGGATCATTTCAAAATAGTACCTTTTATCTGATGTTGTCAAGGTGATGACTATTGTTAGAGTAGAATGAGGTTCTCTTACAATTATTTTCTTTCACCCACTCCTCCACTTCTTTTTGTTCTGTTTCCCTATATTTTTCTCTGTTTGTTCCAATTACTTTTCCTTGGTAGACGTGTAAAAAATGGAAGGGAAAGAACTGGTAAAGAGAGGAAGGGAGAAAGGAAGAAATAATGGGGGAGAAAGGAAGAAAGAATGGAGGAGAAAGTAACAAGAAAGCAGTCTTCTCTCTTCTTAATCCATGCAAATAAATAAGGAAATTTACCATAAGTATGCATTTAACTATATGTCAAAAAACAAGAATAAAACTAATAAACTATCTAAAATAAGAGAATTATCATTGGCAAAGTTGTCATTTCTTTCATTCTTCCATGTATTCATCAATTATATTTTAAAGATATATTTTCCAGGAACAGGTATAGAATTTTGGAATAAACATGAAAAGTGATACTGCGTTTTGCTCTATAGTCCTGTAAGCAATTCATGAAACTAAAGTAGGGAGGAGGAGGAGGAGGAGGAGGAGGAGGAGGAGGAAGAAGAGAAGGAGGAGGAGAAGGAGAAGGAAGGAGGGGGAGGAGGAGGCAAAGGAGGAGGAAGAGGAGAAGGCAAAGGAGAAGGAAGAGGAGGAGGAGGAGGAGGAGGAGGAGGAGGAGGAGAAGTGGTGGAGGAGGAAGGTAAAATTTTTATTCTTAATTTGATTTTATTTTCTTAAATTTTCATAGAACCATATGATATATAGAGCATAATTTTTTGGGTCTTTTCAAGACACGGTCTCCCTGTAGCCCCAGCTGTCCTGGAACTCACTCTGTAGACCAGGCTGGCCTTGAACTCACAAAGATCCGCCTACCTCTGCCTCCCAAGTGCTAGGATTAAAGGCATGCCCCACCACGCCCGGCTGTACAGAGCATATAAAACATTTCTACCCTACTTATTGCCTTCCCCTCTTTCATTTTGTCCCTTTTGTTCTCCTAAACAGTATTATTTCCATATATATATATATATATATATATATATATATATATATATACATTATTATTAATTTTTATGCTATATTAACATGTCTAAGAAATCAATAATCTTTATGTAAGCATATAAGCATATTTTTAGTTGTCTTTACCGAACTTATACTAATTATCCTTATAATTTAAGCACTTGAAAGGTAAAATATATTTGAGAAATTACTGTTCTTCATCTTGGACAGATGATTCTGCCTCTGCTTCCCTAGTTCTGGGATTGAAGACATGCACCATCACACCAGGAATTATTTTATGTCTACATAAAAAATATCCCTATGGATGGAACTTGAAGCCATTAAGCTAAGTGAAGTAACACAGTCCCAGAAAAAAAA
>VZQC01007452.1:474273-514438 GCA_009823505.1 Rhizomys pruinosus
TGGATAGAGAAAATGTGGTACATCTACACAATGGAGTTCTATGCAGCAGTAAAGAAAGACAACATCACGAGCTTTGCAGGAAAATGGCTGGAGCTAGAGGACATCATGCTGAGTGAAGTAACACAGTCCCAGAAAAACAAACGACGAATGGTATCCCTCATCTGTGGATGCTAGTGCCAATTACCCAGTTGTAAGTATTTCTTGTGTAGGGCCCCCTGAGCTTTTGTACAAAGCAGTTGGGCGTAATGCATTTTGGAACCAACAACAACAACAGAAAAGACTGCATCAAAGAACTGACTGAAACAGTGAACTTCTGCTCAAAACAGTCAACTTCCCCATGGACAATATTGAGAAAGACTAAGAGATGAAAAGCATGTTTGGCAGAATGCATGAGCTCTGGCGGGGTGGGGGAATGGGCGGGAACATGGGTCTAGATTTGTTAAAAATAAATAAAAAAAAAAGAACAAAAAAAATCTAAGAACCAAAACATATAGTATTTCTTTATCCAAAACTGGTTTAATGTGCTTAATATAGTTACTTCTATTTACATCTATTTTCCTCCAAATTCTATAACTTCCTTCTTCTTTGTGATTGATAACATCCATTGTATATAACCACAGCATCTTTCTCCATATCCTTGTTTTGATCACTGAGGTTGGTTCCACAACTTAGCTATTGTGAGCAGTACTACAGTAAACAGTGATGCACAATTATCTCTAAAATGTGTTCCCTTGAAGCCTTTCAGGAAAATACCCATGCATTTTCTTAAAAGTCATTTAAGTGTTTATAACTTGCAAAGGCATTATTCTGTGGCCATAGTTTCTGCCAAGGTCAATACTTATTAAAACAACCCAACCTGCTAATCTAAAATGCATTCAGAGAGGTGAAAAATCTTTCACGAGAAGATTTTCCATTGAGCACTTTTCTAGCCCACTTTTGTATAGTTGGATGTTGCTTCTATTACAATGCAATATTTTCTCCTCTTTGTAACATGCTGAGGAATGAACCTTCAAGGATATGCTGTGCACTCAGAAGGCCCTAAGGAAAACTGTAAGAGATATATGAAACAACCCTCATCAACTGATGAATTCAAATATACTGACACAGGTAAAATGATGGGTGAGGATCTCAGAGGGTTACTTGTAAAAATGATCGGTGACCCAAAAACATATCCAAACAATTGCATAAATGAGGTAAGGGGATCAGTCTGGTATCTGAAGAGGAAGTCCAGCAGCAGAGAAAAATGCTAGGATGTGAAATGTATGAGAAAATTAACAACATGGACAAAAGGTCAATAATATGAAAGAAAAATTCAACAAGAAAATTGAGATTTTTGTAAAAAAATATGAATTCTGGATGTTAAAAATGCCATGAAAGAAATAGAATATATAGAGTAAGCTTGACCAAGGGACTCAATTCAGGCAAAGAAAGAATAACAGGAATGAGGATCAGTATCAATAAACACTATATTCAGATATCAATACAGAAAAATTAAATAAATCACATTGACTACAAGCCTAAGAAGTCTGGGACAAGATCAAGAGACCAAACCTTAGAATCTTCAGATTAGAAGAAGCAGAAATAACACTAGGGAATCCAACACCCTCTTCTGACTTCCCCTGGCATTGCAGGCAACACACTCATACACATAAAATTTTAAAAATACAGTATTTTTAAAAGCTAACCTCATATTATCTTCAAGAAACAAACTTATTATTCAATTAAATAGTAGTGATTTTTCCTAAATCTAGGGAAAATGGACATCCAAAGACAAGAGTTATTTAGAATCCCAAAGAAATGAGACCAATAAGAACCTCTTTGTATCATTAAAGTCAGTATCAAGCAAATCGCTCAACCACATCAAATCACTCAACCAGCACTGCTTATTCCTAGTAATCGAAGAAGGAAAAGTTATCAGTAATTGCTTTAGATACTTTTTCTGTTGCTGTGACAAAACACTCTGACAAATATCAAAACTTGGGGAGGAAAGAGGTTATTTGGATCACATCTCCCTGGTCACAGTTTATTGCTGATGGAGACCCAGGTAGGATCTCCCGTCAGGTACCTCGGGGCAGGAGCTGAAGCATAGGCATTGGAGAAACTCTGCTTACTGGCTTGCTCCCCTGACCTGTGCCCATTATGATTTCTTTTTTTTTTTTTAATTTTTATTTATTTCTGTATGTGTATGAAGGTACTGTCTGCATGCAAGTCTGTGCACCCGTGTCGTGCAATGCCGTGGAGGTCAGAAGAGGGTTTCAGATTCCCCTGGAACTGGAGTTCTCCTGGAATTGGAGCCTCAGACGGTTCTCGGCCGCCATGTGGGTGCTGGGGATCGAACCCGGGTCCCCCGTAAGAGCGGTCGGCGCTCTTAACCGCTAGGCCATCTCTCCAGCCCCATTCTGATTTCTTATACAATACCTTCCCAGGGGTGGCACTGCCCTCTGTGGCTGGACCCACATTATTCAACAGTCAAGAAAATGCCCCACAGACATGGCCACAGGCCAGTCCAATAAACGAAATTCCCCAGTTGAGGAATCCTTTACATGTCAAGTTGACAACTTACGCTATCCAGCACAACAACCCAGCCACCAGGAAACATGCTATCAAAATTACTGGAATTGACAATATCTCTCAAAAATAACGTTAAAAGGAAATACAGTTAACTCACCAATAAAAAGATGCTGACAAGCTTAAAAAAAAAAAAAAAAGCTAGGGGCTGGAGTGAAAGCGCAGGTGTTAAGAACACTGGTTCCTATTGCAAAGGACCTGGGTTTGAATCCCAGAACCCACATGGGCAACACACTCATACACATAAAATTAAAATAATAAAATATTTTTAAAAGCCAGTATCCCAGTCCTTCCTTTCAGTTTCTGTCCCTTTGCCCTGAAGTTTCTGGTTGAATAAGCCAGGACGAGTAGTCCAGCCAGAAGGTGGCACCAGGAAGTACCTTCTGAGTCAGAAACCGCCATGAAGCCTTTGCTTGGGCAACGTTTTCTTCTAGATTATGGCCTCAGCAGGACAATTCCCAGGACAGTTGGCCGCCCAGAGTCCGGCATGGGGGCCAGGAATGTGCCCTGTTATTTCGTGGCACCTCCAGCACAAAAGGCCCTGCTGCATATAGTCCTCCATGCAGATGCTCTAGGTGACTGTGGCTCAGCAGTGCCCTGCTGCCCGGGCCAAAGTAGAACAGCCAGAGCAAGAGATGAGTCCACACCAGCCCAGGAGTCTGAGGCCAGTGTGCACAGAGGACCAGAGAGCACTGGAGAGCAAAAGGACTGAAGGAGCAAACTGACAGGGCTTCTGCCCGTGCTCTGTTCTGGCAGAGGGTAGGACTGGAAGGAAGAACAAAGGAAGGAAGGACAATATCCAGCTTCTCCAGCCTGCCTTCTTTGTTCTGGTGACCCAGGTGACCATATCGGGGGGCAGAAGCCAGCAGAGAGGACTTCCCTAGAAGCATGGAGGGAGGGGAACAGACCATGACTACAGTGCCCAGGTTCATGGATCCCCACCCCTCTTCCTCCCTCCCACAATAACATCAGCAATTCCAGAAATGCTATTTAGCAGTGATCCTTCTGAGAGCCCCTTTGACATCTTTGTTCCTCAGGCTGTAAATGATGGGGTTCAGCATGGGGGTCACTGTTGAGTAGAACACTGAAATCATTTTGTCCCTTTCATTCAAAATCTTGGAGTTTGGCCTCATGTAAGCAAATATCCCTGAGCCATAGAACAGTCCAACAACAATAAGATGGGAAGCACAGGTGGAGAAGACCTTGAGCTTGCCTTCTGTAGACTGCATCTGGATCACAGTGGAGACGATGTTCCAGTAGGACATGAGGATGAGGGAGACAGGGGCCAGGAGGATTACCATTCCCATTGCAAAGATGGCCATTTCTGTGCTGTAAGTGTCTGCTGAGGCCAGCTTCAGGAGGGCAGGAGGTTCACAGAAAAAGTGGTTAATGACATTGTTTCCTCGATAGGGAAGACACAATGTGGATGTGGCATCCACCAGGGACACAAATGCACCACTGGCCCAAGACCCAGCAGCCAGCTGGACACACACCCAGTGTGTCATGATGGTGGAATAGTGTAGAGGTTTGCACACAGCCACATACCGATCATAGGACATCACTGCCAGAAGGGCACACTCTGTACATCCAACCAGGAGTAAAACAACTAGCTGTGTTGAGCACCCAATGAAAGAAATGGCCTTCTTCTTCACCAGGAAGTGGACAAGCACCTATGGGACTGTGATTGTAGAAAAACAGAGATCAGCAAAGGACAGGTTTCTAAGGAAAAAGTACATGGGAGTGTGGAGTCTGGAGTCCGTGTGAATGAGCAGGATGATCAGCAGGTTTCCCAGCACTGTCAGCAGGTAGATGGGGAGAAAGAGGAAGAGCAGGACTTGGGTGTGAGGGCCCTGTGAGAGGCCCAGCAGGATGAATTCTGTCACAGAGGTTCGGTTGTCCTCCCCCATGAATGGGTATTCCTGTTTATGGAAAAGTATTGATAAAATAAATACATGAATCAGTTATTTCACAATGCACTGTTACTTAAGTATCTTATTCTTCACTATCTAAATTTGTGCTATACCTTTAAATGTGACTGATTTTGACTCAGTAGCCTGACAGTTGCATCTTCTTTCATATTCTTCTCTTCTTGGACCTTGTGTAGCACAAACAAGAAAGAATTGTTCTGATTATGAAAAATGAGCAGTCATTGACCCGGCTCACTAATGGGCAAAATAAAACGTTTCTTGTAGCTCACCTTTCCTTTCATGTGGGGTTTATGTAAACTGATGTGGCTTTAAATTATTCACCTCCCTATGCCATAATATTTATGATGACTGAAATTTATTATAGGCATGACAAATTCTAAATAAGCATTCTAGGTAAGAAATGAAAACAGGTACTGGTATCTGTGATCCTTTCCTTTGACTAGGCACTTTTATCATTTATTTTCAGTTTGAAGAGAGTGATGAACAGCATGTGCTGTATGGGAGTTCATCCCCTATTCTGGAGGAGACCTATTGGCAATCATAACACTAATTTAATGTAATGGCACCTCTTATTGCCAATTACTTCTTATTTACTTTCACTTTTTATCAAATTCTCTTTAATATTTTATGACACTGTTATTCTCTGTTAAAAGATGATAAAAAAGGAAGTTAAAGGAATTATTGATCTAGTTTCCCTAAGGCTTCATCAATTGTTCTATATCTTGTCCCTTTAAAACTTTTTTTTAATTTTTATTTATTTTTGTATGTGTATGAATGTACTGTCTGCATGCAGGTCTGTGCACCCATGACGTGCAATGCTGTGGAGGTCAGAAGAGGGTCTCCGATTCCCCTGGAACTGGAGTTCTCCTGGAATTGGAATTACAGACGGGTCTCAGCCGCCATGTGGGTGCTGGGGATCGAACCCGGGTCCTCTGCAAGAGCAGTCGGTGCTCTTAACTGCTAGGCTATCTCTCTAGCCCCCTATCTTGTCCCTTTAAATTAAAGGGAAAAAACCCTACCAGTGAGAGCTACATCAAAAAAAATTATTCAGAATACTTTCTGTGCTTGAAAATAGGTGTTTGAAATAAAATCAATGAGAAGAAAATAAATTAAAGCAAAAATTAAATAGGGTTTGCAAGCCTCTGAGACACCATTAAACAGGCTAATATGGAGTACTTGAATGCAGATGAAAAGGAGACTGGGGACAGTGTAGAAGCCCTTTTTAGTAGGACAGTAGCTGAAAATTTTCCATGTCTTGAGAGAGACCTAGGCCAGATGATACCCAGCCAGCAGTAAGTATGAGATTAAAATGTACGCATGCACAGGCAGGGTTTTCCTAGATTAGATGGCACTTCACAAATGTGGAACATAGTCGTATCTTCTATCACCAAGTTCTTAGTAACACTTGACACAACAGAGGAGTATATCAGAGGTCAGTTGGATAAATAAGTAAAAATAAATAAAAACTCAGATTCACTATAAGAAATGATGATATCTGAGACCTTAGATTCTCATTTGGGGATGGAAAGGGCTTGACTAAGAAACAGCAGGATTGATCACCATGTCAAAGGGAACTTATGAACTCACTGCCAGACACATCTCAGGAAAAATGGTAGTTCAGTTGTCCTGAGGACACATATGGAGCTGCATGCCTGCAGACTCACACAGCTTCTACGGAAATCCAGAAAAGCCTGACTCATCCAGTTACCACTGTCTCCAGGCTCAGGTGGTTCCCTGGTCCTGCTTTCTCTGAATGTCCATGCACGAGGCAGAAGAGAATTTGAGAGCTTTGCTTTTTAGAGCTGAGGAGATCCAGTGGATATCCAGTCTTTAAAGTCACTATGATACCTTCAGTCAAGAGCCTGTCCAACCCTAGAGTAGACACAGACCATGATCCATGGAGAACATCCACACTCTCTAGAAGACAGACAGGGAAGAAGGGTAGAGTGGAAAGACACAGCCCTCCCCATCCATCAACATACTCAAGATCCAGAATCCTTGGCAGGAGCAATTTCCCCTCAGCATCTTCCCATTCTCACCTGGAGCACTGACAGATGTAACCATAGGATAGTTGTCCAGTGATGAACAAAGAATGAAGAGCGACACGTGAAAGAAGGTGTGGTTTCTGCAAGCTGAGTTCTTACCCTAATTTCATTGCCATAAGCAAGTAGAGGCTAAGGCTTCATCTGGGCTCTGAGTCTCATTCTATTCTAGCACAAACAATGTTGTTTTAGGAAGAAGGACGGCCCCATATCTACTAGGAAACCACCAGACTAGTTCTGGAGGAGTTCCTCAAGGAAGTCTTCAAACCTGATGTTATCCTAAGTCTTCAGATCCTGAGATGTTATTATCCTAGCATTCCCTGGAGCATTTGGTGCTATTAACTTTACCAGCCTTTCTACAATAAGAGATCCCAGGGGCATTTTAAAAATGGGATTGAGTATATAGCTCATTGGTAGAACGGTTGCTTAATATATGTTAAGGAACAAAGTTCAATTTCCTGTACCTAAAAGTAATAAAGTTAAAAGTAAACAATAGAAATAACTTCCCAACACCAAAAAATAATAAAAATAAAAGTAAGAATAAAAATCATGTTCCATTATTTAATGGTGAATAAATAGAAACCTCTGAATGGCCAGAAGACAGAAGCCATCTCAAAATGTTACTGTTCATATTTTCTTTTAATGTTTCTTTAATGATTTGGAATGTACTGACATCTTTTTACTCTGTATTTTTTTCAATTTTTCATACATTATGGACTGATATATTTGTAAAGCATTTTTTTCTAGAATAATGAAATGAAACCAGGAACAAAGACACAAAAAATAAAACCCTACTGTGGTGGTCCTACATTAAAGAAAAAATATTTCACTCTTGGAGTAGTTTTAACAGTAGGCATGAGCTGGGTGTGGTGGCGCAAGCCTTTAATCTCAGCACTCTCAGCCAGGTCTGGTGGGGCACTCCTTTAATCCATGCATTCCTGGAGGCAGAGGCAGGCATATCTCTGTAAGTTTGAGGCCAGCCTGGTCTACATAGTGAGTTCCAGGATAGCTGGGGGCTACAGGGAGAGACCCTGTCTCAAAAAAAGACCAAAAAAAAAAAAAAAAAAAGAGTAGGCATGATCTGCTCTGAGTTGTTCCCTCACAACTGTCGTGGGCATTCTTATATCTAACAAAGGGCTTACTCTCATATTTATTAAACAGAAGACAGTGTCATATCCCCTGGAATTGGAGTTGTGGACTGTCGTTGGCTGCCATATGGGTGCTGAGATTCGAACCTGGGTCCTCTGCAAAAGCAGCTAGTGCTCTTAACTGCTGATCCATCTCTCCAGCCCCATGAACAATATTTAATAACAGGTTTTTTTTTTACAAAAGAAGACGTTGTAATGCTGACTCAGAATATCATACAAAGCCACAGACAGCATCGACCTATGACCAGATGTTGTGTCCAGCATTTGTGGGGAAAATGTTTTCAACATCACTAATGTTTCTCATGTATCTAGCTCTCACATGTTGTGCAGACATATATTATTCTTCCTTTGGGGCTTACCTGAGTCACAAATAGGGAACATGATATAAGATTAAAGCTATTTGTTCAGCTTAGCTGGTAAGAGTTAATTAGGGGGCTGGAGAGATAGCCTAGCGGTTAGGAGCACCGACTGCTCTTGAAGAGGACCCGGGTTCGATCCCCAGCACCCACATGGCGGCTGAGAACCGTCTGTAACTCCAATTCCAGGAGAACTCCAGTTCCAGGGGAATCTGAGACCCTCTTCTGACCTCCGCGGCATTGCACGACACGGGTGCACAAACCTACATGCAGACAGTACATTCATACACATACAAAAATGAATAAAATTAATAAAAAAAAAAGAGTTAATTAGATCACTATTCCAAATTTCCTTTTTTTTTTTCATTTTTATTGACATGTTGTGTGTTTCATACAGGAAACCCCAATCAATCTTAATCCTGTTAATATCCGCTTCTCCAACGGTACCCTTCCACAGCCTCTCACCCCCTTTTGATACATTTAGGTCAAATCACCCCGTTCCCTCCCTTCCAATTCTTGTCCTCTCCTCCCACCATGCTTCCATTTCAGCTTCATGTGCTGTCTTTTCTTTCTCTTTAAACCCACTGAGTCCATTCACTGTTGCCTGAATGTGCATGGGTGCAGAACCATCTACTGGAGCATAGGTAGCATTTCAGGGGAAATATTCATGAAGAAAATTACTTTCCCTCCCCTAGAGCCCATGAGTCACCAATAGCTATTGACCTAGTAGTTCAGGATCTTCTCTCCCATCCATGGAGGGATTATTGCCGGCTTGGTGTTGGTATGTATTGTGCATCCCATACTAGCTGCTGTGGCTTCAAGTGTACAGTAGCCCTGGCATATCTAGATAAATATTGTTTTAATGCAAATGTACACTAGTCTGGCTCTGACAATCTCTCCACCCCCATTTAATAATCTCTGAGTCTTTCAGAGTGGATGTGTGTTTCAGTCTCATTTAGAGCTGAGTGCTCCATTTGGAATACATTTTTTCATATTTTGCATTAGATAATGTCAGTTATAGCTTGTTACAAGATCTTTATACTACAAGCCTTCTTAATACTTTAAAATATCAATATAAAATATATTTTAATTCATAAGATTTAGGTATATTAACAGGTTACAAGATGAGACTTGTATTGTTCAATTCTTAACTATAAATATCTTAAATTATAAATCATTTGGAAATTATACAGTGCCTGGTGAAATAGATCTAATTTCACCAAAGATCTATTTCATTTCACAGATCAATATTAGTCCATGTTGTCTGAAAATGTTATATATAGCATATACATAATGTACATAATGAATATATTATTATATGTATTTATTCTCCAAAGAGAAGCACTCTACATGCAATGCATGCAATTCAGTGAGGAGACATTAGTGGGTGTTTGTTGTTGGTTGTTGTTGTTGTTATTGTTGTTGTTTGGTCTTTTTGAGACAAGGTCTCCCTATAGACCCAGCTGGCCTGGAACTCACTGAGTAGACCAGGCTGACCTTGAACTCACAGAGATCCACCTGCCTCTGCCTCCTGAGTGCTGGGACTAAAGCGGTATGGCACCATGCCCAGCCAGTGGATTTTTTATATGGGGAATAGCATGTATATGCTAAACTCTAGTAAGACACTAGTGTCACTATATCACAAATGGTGCTTTACATTGGGTTAGAGGACTAAAGAACTCAATTCATGCCCCAAAGCAAAGGAAAGAGCTTTCTGGGAAGTGACAACTGTGATGTTATATTAGGAATAAGAGGAGTTTCTTACCTGACAGTTCTGGTGGAGAAAACCGATTCTCAGTTTTAGTTCTCTCAATCTAGTAATTATTCTTGGAGGGAGGGAAATATTAAAGACTTGATATGGATGTGAAACTCTAATCCTTGTTTCCATAACACCAACTTTTGGTTGGATTGGCTATAGAAGTAGTTGGCCTGTTTCTTTTTGAGACAGTCTTACTCTGTCATTCAGGCTGGAGTACAATCCCTGTGTAGCCTGAGCTTGTTTAACTCATAATATCTTCCCACTTCAGGTTCCTATGTGCTGAGATTAAAGGTTGGTACCGCCCACCATACCCCAGTTACAACAATAGTTTACATCTTTATAAATTCAAATTGTGTTCTCTGAAGATGACTATGAGTGAATAATGGTTAGATAATTCAAATTTGACAAGTAACTGTGGACTTTAGAGACAAAAGGAAATACCTCAAGTGAAATAACTGGTGCATCAAACAGCAATCTCAGCCAGGTCTGGTGGGGCACTCCTTTAATCCATGCATTCCTGGAGGCAGAGGCAAGTGGATTTCTGTGAGTTCAAGGCCAGCCTGGTCTACATAGCAAGCTCTAGGCCAGCTAGGACTAAAGTGAGACCCTGTCTCAAAAAAGACCAAAAATTAAATAAATAAACACCTTACTAAAAAACATTTTTCACTGGAGTAGTGTTCTAGTTTGTCTTCCATTGCTGTGACAAAACACTGTGACTGACACCAACTTGGGGAGGAAAGGGTTTATTCAGCTTACATCTCCTGGGTCACAGTTCATCACTTAGGGAGCCCAAGGCAGGAACTCAGGGCAGGAACCTGGAGGCAGGAGCTGAAGCACAGGCCATGGAGGAATGCTGTTCACTGGCTTGCTCCTCTGGCTCATGTCCAGCCCACCTTCTTATACAGTACACAACAACCTGCCCAGGGTGGCACCACTCATTGTGGGCTGGGCTCTCCCACACTGCTCAACCATCAAGACAATACTCCACAGATGTGGCCACAGGCCAATCCAATGGAGACAATTCCCCAACTGAGGCTCCCTCAACCCCGGTGTGCCAAGTTGACACTAAAGCTATCCAGCACAAGTAGCCAATAAGCTGTCACGTGTTAAGTTAGCTGCATCCACAAGAATAAGTTTGGACAAGGTTTCTATAAACAACCATTCCTACTGACACCAGAATATGTGTATGAACTTTATTTCCAGATCGGAAGTGGATCCAAATGAAAGATGTTAAAGCTGAGGACTTTAGAATGTCACCCCATACTCCTCATTATTTTCGATATTCTACTTTATCTATCTTCTAAGAACTTTCCTTAATGCCTCCTTCACATCTTTGTTCCTTAAGGTATAGATGAATGGATTCATCATGGATGTTACAACTGAGTAGAACACTGAGATCACCTTATCACCTTCATTCATTTTCTTTGAGTTTGGCTGCATGTAAGTAAATATTGTTGAGCCATAGAAGAAGATAACAACGATGAAATGGGAACCACAGGTAGAGAAGACCTTGAGCCTCCCTTCTCCTGATTGTATTTGAGCCATAGCAGAGATAATATTCCAGTAGGAGAAAAGGATGAGAGAGATGGGACCTAGGAGAATGAGGACACCCATTGCAAAGATGACCATCTCAGCTTTGTAGGTGTCTTGTGAAGCCAGCTTCAAGAGTGCAGGGGGCTCACAGAAATAATGATTGATTACATTTAGTCCTTGGTATGGCAGGCATAAAGTAAATGCAGTATCTACTACAGACACAAATACTCCACTAACCCAGGATCCTGCAACTAGCAGAACACAAACACTCTGTGTCATGATGGTGGAGTAGTGCAGGGGCTTGCAGACAGCTATGTAGCGATCATAGGACATCACTGCTAGAAGCGAACTCTCTGTACATCCCATTACGAGGAAGAAAAACATCTGCATTGAACATCCAGTAAAAGAAATGGTCTTTCTTATGACTAGAAAGTGCACTAGCATCTTGGGAATGATAGTTGTAGAGAAACAAAGGTCATTGAATGAGAGGTTTTTGAGAAAGAAGTACATTGGTATATGGAGTCGAGAGTCAACTTGAATGAGGAACATGATGAGCAAGTTCCCAAACACAGTCACCAGGTAGATGATGAGAAATGACACAAACAGCAGGATCTGAGTCTGATGATCTGAAGAAAGACCCAGCAAGATGAACTCAGACAGGTAAGTGCCATTTTCTTTGCCCATGGTTGCTTATTTCTTTCTATTGGTTTACCATACAGAAATCAATCAAATGTTGACTATGATGGTCAAATCCAGATGTGAAGACAGAAAAACATGGGTATAAACATTACTGTAAGCATTCAATATGCTGCATTTTCTAACTATATGCACCTATATTCCTAAGGAAGCCTTTTAGTCTGTAGATGCAATGAAATAAAGTTCATGTCTCCTTGGTAATCCCTGTTGAAGGAGGCCTATCATCTGTAGAGCCATTGTTCCCCAGTTGCATGAATTATGCCTGGACATATCTTCACAGTAAATCAAATGCCATGAATGAAACCTGAAAAATTGCATGTTGCAAAAGACTATCAAAACCCCACAGTAAGAGTGCAAATTCATTGCATAATTTTGAAGAATGATAAATGAATTTTTCCTTTAGTGGAAAGTTCTTGTCTTTTACCTTCTAGTCCACTGATCATAGAGAATATTTTAGTCTTTACTTAATCAAGTGTAATCAATTAACTTTTTCAAGTTTTTTTTTCCACATGGGATTCTCTATCACCTTTCTCAGCAAGAAAGAGGAATTGAGAAGCTATTTTCAGTGTGTCACAAGCCACAATTTGTTCTCCCCTAAATTCTTCCTTGGATCACAGAATCAAACTTTGAATGTAATGACAATGCTGGAGACTAAGGTATAAAATATCCCTGTTATTGTGTGCGAAAAAACAGCAAAGAGACTTTGACACTTGGGCAATTCCACACATTATGGGAACCTGTCATGGAGATGGACCAAAAGCATCCACCATTGAAACTGTCTGCAAATGACAATATTTTATGTGGCCTTACAGGGTTTGACCTCAACTGTGCTGCAGTTTGATTCAGAATATCCAATCCATTAGTACACTGGCAGGAAACCAGGCACTAGTACAATTCTCTGAATACAGGTATGAAGCACTATTCATAGTCTACAGTTTGATGTATATCTTCAATAAACAAAGAATATGGTGCCTGGCCCCAAGATCATGGATATGTGATCAGAAAGAATTAAGGAGGGCAAATGGCATGGACCTGCAGCTGTGGTGGATGTCCCTGGGTAGGACTGAAGAACTGATGTTAGAATGATCTTCAGAACAAAGATATCAGAGCAGAAAGTGAGCCATACTGGCTAGACCATCTTGAGATAAGAAAAGTCAAAAGGGCTGGAGAGATGACATAGCGGGTAAGAGCCCTAACTGCTCTTGCAGTGGACCCAGATTTGAATCTCAGTATCCACATGGCAGCTAACAGCCATCCATAACTCCAGTTCCAGGGGATCTTACACCCCCTTCTAACCTCCACGGGCATTGTACAATATGGGTACACTTACACACATGCAGGCAATACACTCAATACACATAAAATGAAAATAATAAATAAAATATTAAAAACTATCTTAAAAAAGAAAAGTCAAAGTCTTAAACATATAAAGACCTGTACTTACACATAAGGCCTTCTATCCAGGTGGTCTATACAAGAAATGTGAATAGGCCTATTTTTTGTTTGTGCCTATTTCAGTGTGATAGAAAACACCCTCAGGGAAGGCAAAATGGCTCAGTGGGTATATAGTGGGAAGACACCTTACAATATTAGGGTAATAGGCCTGAGCCTTCCTCTCTGCCTCTTGTGGTCACCCAGACAGCAGCCTTTGTTTCTCCAGAAAGTAAAGATGTGGGGGGTGGCAAGATGGCTCAGAAAGTAAGGACATTTGCCACCAAACCTGATGATCCGAGTTCAATTTACAGAACCTACATAGCGACAAGAGAACGGAATCTCATAAATTGCTGTTCAACCTCCACATGTGCATCTACACACATAAACCCAGATAAAGGAAAGAAGGAGGGAGGGCAGGAAGGAGGGAGGGAGATATTTTGAAATGTTAAAAAATAAGGATTTAGCCTTCTCTTAGAAAAGACACAAATTTCTGGGCTTGAGAGGATATTTCTTCAATATCTTCCTCTGAGGTCACTTTAGCATCTTCTCCTGACTCTGAGGCCTGAAATGACTTTGTTTTAAAAAGAGAAACCTCAGGGCTGGAGAGATGGCCTAGCGGTTAAGAACGCCGTCCGCTCTTACAGAGGACCCGGGTTCGATCCCCAGCACCCATATGGCGACCGAGAACCGTCTGAAACTCCGATTCCAGGAGAACTCCAGTTCCAGGGGAATCCGAGACCCTCTTCTGACCTCCGCGGCGTTGAACGACACGGGTGCACACACTTGCATGCAGACAGTACATTCATACACATACAGAAATAAATAAAATTTTTTTAAAAAATTAAAAAAAAGAGAAACCTCGGGCTGGAGAGATGGCCTAGCGGTTAAGAGCGCCGGCTGCTCTTGCAGAGGACCCAGGTTTGATCCCCAGCACCCACATGGTGGCTGAGAACCGTCTGTAACTCCAATTCCAGGAGAACTCCAGTTCCAGGGGAATCTGACACCTTCTTCTGACCTCCGTGGCATTGCACGACATGGGCGCACAAACCTACATGCAGACAGTACATTCATACACATAAAAATAAATAAATAAATGGAAAAAAATTAAAAAAAAAAAGAGAAACCTCACACCAAGTGCAATAAAGATCCAGAGATCTAAGTGCAGGTCTTGAGTTGAGGACACAGTGATTCTCAATCTCTCCTGATAGCTGGGCCTAAACTGAACTTTGCAGTAGACTCCATTACAAACTCTTACTATATTCTTGGCAAAAGTAAACGCTTGGTTTTCAAGCATCCACACTGATCCGAATCTTTTTTCTTGGAGGAAGTCTTTAAAGAATGAGGTTCTAGGAGGTAATGCAAAGGAGATTAGATATTCCCTGGGGCTCTTCTTGGCACTAACAACACCTTACTTTATTGCCTTTTTTACATAATGAGATGCCTTGGGAGATTGCTTTGTTGATTTGGAATCATAGTTTGAATTCTGCAGCTCTTTTCTATTTCCAATTCATCTCTAAACACCAAAAGTGTTGTGCCTTCTCCAAGTCTCAGAAGGACACAGTAAGCCACTCATACCTCTCCCTTTTCTTTATGTGGCAGCAAAGGGAAATGTGAAGTAATAGACATAGACACCTTGGTATCGTTAACCCCAAAATGCCAGAAAGATGTACATTAGAACTTATTTTAGAAGTTCTCTAGTAAAATAATTTCAAAATTGTTGTGCATCTGAAAAGACTATAACCACTGTTAAATATTTCAGCTGGAATTTAAAAACAGGTCTAAGAAATTTTCTATAAAAATAGAGGACCCTCTTCTGACCTCCGCAGCATTGCACGACACGGGTGCACAGACCTGCATGCAAACAGTACATTCATACACATACAAAAATAAATAAATAAATAATAAAAAAAAATAGAGGATTTGATTTAGAACAATTCCATAATTTTCTGTGCTATGATATATTGAATTTGATTACCAATGTGTTTTTAATCAATATTTATTTACATAATATGGAATTTTTACCATATTTTATCATATTCCCCACTAATTTTTAACCATCTACCCCTTTTTAAGGATACTTGTGAAATAAATATTTGTAAAAATTTATATATTTTATCATCCAAATAAGTTTAATTCTAACTGAAAGGCTTCTCCAATGATGCAATAAGCCAAATCAAGCCAGATCAAAAGAGTATAAAAGCAGATTTATTGGGAGCAACTAGCAGGCAATTTTATCAGTCTCAAGGCCAGAGAAGTCACCCACCCAGGCTAGGGCAGGGAAGTTTTATAGATCATGGGCAAAAGATGATGACATGTCATCCACAGCTGGGTTTGTGCCCAAGTATGGTCAATACTGAGAGCCTAGGAGGGCACTTGGGTGGGCTGTGATGCCAGGGGGGGAATTTGTAACAGTTGGTTTCCAGGAACGTGGAACTGGGTTTTGGGGACCTTTACTTTGTTTGGAGGTCTCCTGAGTAGGCTCTTGGCTGGAAGAGAAGGGTTAGGGTTTTTCTGGTCCACACCATCTTAGTTCATGTCCTAAGAATTTCTGGACTTTGATTAGCTATTAAATATGTTAAGCGAGAAAAAAAATCAATCAAGAAGGGTAGTCAAGCCATTCATGAAAGGTTCACTGCTTGTCAAAGTTCCAGTGACCTGACTCATCTGGTTGAAGTCTGCTCTCCAGCTGACCTTGGTTTTTAATAATTCTTTTATCATATTAATTCTTATTTTTCTGGCCTTCTTGACTTTCAGCTCTCTAGCAGTTAGGGTACCTGCTTCTGCCTCAAGGAGTGGAACTTTATGCTCTGAATCCAAGACCCTCACAGACCACCAAGAGATGAGACACTGATGCAAAGACAGAGAATCTTTTTATTAACTAGCTTAAGCCAGGGCTGTTCCAGTCCCTGGAGGACTAGGAAGAGCCCTGAGGATCTGTACAAGCACTCAATTTAAAGGGAAAGATCACAAGCAGGGGGGTTTCCAAGCCTTGGCATTACAAGATTGGTGGGCTTGTAAGAGCCCTGAGGGCAGGGGGGGGGAGGTGAAGGGGGACAGGATTCATGGTATGTTTCCCAGGAATGTTGGGTTGTCAGAGATATATAGTTCCTGGGATTGTTGGGTTATGAGAACACACTTATCTGGGCTTTACATTGACTACCTGCAACTGTTATTTCAAAAAAATATGTCTATCCTGATCCTTACACAGTCTTCCTGCAAAACTTTTATGGTAGGTGGCAGTTCTCCCTTTTGTCTAGGATGGAGACTTTGGTATGGTCAGCAAAGTAGATTTTTTATTTATTTATTTATTTATTTATTTATTTATTTATTTATTTATTTTGGTCTTTTTAAGACAGGGTCTCCAAAGTAGGTTTTTAATTCATTGCCCTTCAGAACTGACACTTCTGCCTTTTCTAGAAATGAGTACTTTGTGAGAAATAATGGCACTGTGTACACAACTTAAAAGTATGATACAGTAATAATTAAGAATTATTACGGAATTCTTTAGTTGGGCAATCTGTGTCATGCACAGATTGCCCAACTAAAGAAAGGAATTTCGATTTCATGGTCAAATTTAAACTAAAAAGAGGATTGTAGGGCAAAGAGAAACTAAGTCCAGTGAGGCCATGGATTCTAGTGATCTGACTCAAAGCTTAGTAGCCCTTAGAAAATCACCTTAGCAGAAAGTGTAAAAACAGAAAGTGAAAACAGAAACTGAGGAAAACAATGATCAGAATAAAAACAAGATATGAATCAAAGATACAGCAGCCATGAAATGGCTTACAGGTCGAGCGAACAAGAAACTAAAGTGAGAAAATGTATTCACCCCAACCCGCGGGGTTTTCAACCAGGGTCCGGGGAGAGAATAACCTGAATGAGAGACAAAAAACCAAACACAAGGAGGAGACCAGGTCTATATTCTGATTGAGGTGTCTCTGATTTTATTAGGTGCAGGGTTTATATAGACAAGTGAGAGGGAAATTTGTGGTGGGAAAGGGGACAGGCACAGTTCAGGAAGAGGGTACATCTGGAGAAGTGCCAGGCACTCACAGATCTTGGCACTCTTAAATTTCTGAGATAAGCAAGGTGCACTCATAAATTCCTGAGGTAAGTAAGCTGGCTCGTAAATTCCTGAAGTAAGCAAGCTAGTAATTTTCTGCAAGCATGTATGTCTGACAGCTTTGGCTCCCAGCATCTCCTCCCTTCTTTTATACAAAAAGAGGGGGAACCCCACCTGTAGTGGTGGGTTTTAACTAATTGGGGGAGAAGGGACCTGGCTCCTCCAAGGCTTTAATATTGTTGGCCCTTGATATCTTTTGTGAAGGGGAGGAAGGGCGTTTTTGCAATCTATTTTCTGATAACAACTTCCATGCAAGCCAGGTATTCTTTCAGGGAATTCAGAGGCGGTTCGTGGACCTTCCCTTGCGGTGCTTAGCCTTGCACCCACATTGGTGCCCACACCATGCTGAGATTGACATGCATAAATCTGAGTTTTATGCAGCTCCTAAAGGAGGGAGGGTAACAAAATGTTCCAGCAAGATAAGCACTTGGACAACAAGCTGGTCAGCAGATCCCCTGGGGGCCAGGACCCAACAGAGATCCCCCTTTATATATAAATGAGTATCTGTAAACTTTATTTTCACACTAAGGCCAATTAATATCTAAAAATCCCAACCATGAAGTAAGCTGATTGTCAAGCATAAGCAATGAATGTAACATTCATGTAAAACCAATTTGCAAGTATCTATGTTCATATTTTGAACAACCCAAGGTTCCCATAGTCCAATTGGAGAAGCTTGTATGCACAATCATGTTGATCAATTAAGAGTCCAGTCCATATTGCTGTAGTCTCACGATTCACCCCAATCTCTAAACAGCCCTTACGTTTTACCACTCCTCCTCTTCTGCAAGTTGTTCCCTAGGCTTTGGGAAAGGGGCACAAGTGGGTGAGAAGCAAAGCAGTGTTTTCTCTGGAGATATCATTTTTTACTCTAGTCAGGTTGTTTCCCTTCATGTGTTGACAGCTTATCCAGGGTACCTTTTTAATCCTACTAACAAAGCACAAGCAATTACATGTACAGGCACTTAAACAATATTATTATGGCAAGCTAAGCTGTGAGCATAGACACAGATGTTTGGATGGTATGTTAATCCACAAGCTGTGGTTTCTCTTTAAAAGATGATAAGTTCTTATTGTGGCTTATATCATTTCCTAACCACTAGAGGACATAAGCTTATGGCATCAGCCATGAATTATTCCTCCAAGGAGAGAGCTAATAGCCAATTAGATTTGGGATATGTATGTATAGACACTTGACTGCCACTGTTGCACAGTATCTCCAGGCAGTTGAGGTGTAGCTGATACTGACAGAGGAGGCTTGTTTGACTCAAGGAGACCAATATTTTGCTTATCGCATTAGTGGCCTTTGGTAATGCTCTCTGGCATTTCAGAGGCCAACTGCACATTAGCAAGTGATGTCTCAAAACATTTTTTCATGCTTACACCAGGTCTTCAACAACAGGGACTTACCACCTTTCTCCTTGCAGATATCCCATTTTTATAGGCAAAAGGCCTTTATAATTTGGGGGTCTTGGATCCCCCAGCCAACATCTCCTTGGCAGAACAATCCATTCCTGACATGAGAGCTCTCCTGTATTAACAGATTTTGCTCAATTGCAGAGCTTATAAATTACTATTATATTTGGCTCTAAATACAGAATTATCCTTTCACAGTTCCCATGCCTATCAGTCAAATTAAAGAAGGTAGTTATACCTGTTTTATAAGAATTTACCACTATAACAGTTGGCTCTAGTTTACAGTTAGGGAATGACTTCATTACCATCATATTTTTCTTTTTCTTATAAAGGGGAGGGGTAGGAAGGCTTCTCAGCATCTGGAAGATAAACTTCATTAGACCACATTATAAGCAGTTATTCCAAATAGAATTCAGAAAGATGCTCGGAATCTGTGACTCAGGCAATCTGAGGTTCCTTTTTCTTTAATGTTCAGATGAGTCAGCCTCTCTGCTGGCATTTCCCAGTCCATCCTGCACAGCAAAAGATTGTGCATTTTCAGGCATTTAGGTTGGTGTTTTTACCTGTGGGAACATACAAATCTCCTCCCATTGTTAGTTTCAAGACCTCAAAATTAAAAATTTATCAAAAGGTTTGGAATATAGAAGGAATATTATACCACCTCCCTCTTTTTTGATCAGTAGATGCCTAAGTTGTATTACAAATACTCATAAACCAAGGGGTAAGTTTTCATCAAATTTACCCAAACAGTTTATCATTGACTGTATGCTTATTTGGGAAGTGAACTCAAACTTAGTTTCTTTAAATTTTCCTACAAGTAAAGGAAAAATGTTATAAGGTGATACTGCACAACACAGAAAAATACAGAGACCATTTGTGTGCCTTAACCCCAAAGCCATTGTTGGAAATTCAATACAGATTACAAATAAAACAGTTAACATTTTATATTCCCAATTGGTTCAAATGTATTACCATTTTAAACTGCAAACCTTACAAGGTGGATTTTAATATCTGTCTTTCTCCAAGCTCTTGGCCTTTTCCAGGCCTGGCATGAAAACCTGCTTTAAAGATTGTTCAATATCTAGCTCTTAATAAAATTTTTTTACAGTTCTTATGTCCATCAGTTAATTAAAGACTGGCTAGATATGCCCCATGAGAAGTTGTTACCATCATTACCATCTTGATTGATTTTTTCTATATACCTTTTATTTTTTATTTCCAAATACCCAAAAGCTTATTAACACTTTAATACAATGAAAACCTGGTTGCATCTTTGTTTTAGATGTTGAAAGAGTGTAACCAGTGTAGATCTATTATTTTAAATTTTTAATAGATAACCCATAACCTTTGTTGAAATTGAATTATGTTTTGGCTGTTTAATATAAATTTGCATCTTGAGAAGGAAGGGCCACATTGTTTTTATTGTTATCATGGCTCTTAACATAATATACTTAGAACACAAAAGGTACACTCATCCATGCACACATGTGCGTGCACATACATACATACACACATACATACATAAGAAAGATTTGTTAGGTTGACCTGTAAGAGAAGAAAGCCATATTGTTTGATGTCCAGTGAAAAACATGAAATTTTTATAATTTGTTATAGGGCTATTTTTACATAATTAGAATAAATGTCCTAGTAATTCCTAAAACAGCTGAGATCCATATGTCACCTCTTAGGCCCATTTGCAACCACTTGCCTTCAATGAACTATACCTAAAGTTTACTATTTTTTTCCTATCCTGTCTCTTCTGGTTAAATTACTCCTAAGCTGTCCCTCCGCTAAGCCTAACAGTCCCTATATTATTTACAAATTTAAAGATTGAGGATTCCCAAAAGTAGATAGGCCAAAGTTGTTTGTAGACTTGGAATGATCCATCTTGTCTTGCTATTAAGGACTTTGGAAGAATAATAATTATTCATAATCACAACAACTATAACCATTATTATTATTATCAATAATTACTATTAACCATTATTGGTCACAACAATCATTAATAATTAATAAGAATAATTGTCAATAATAATAGCCAACAATGAACAATTTACCATTTGACTGAACTTCTATCAATTGGTATTAATAATTATATCCAATAACAATAACTGTAACCATCAATAACAATTACTAATAATAATTAACAACAATCTATCAAGCTCACCAGAATTGGTTTCATTCGGACTGTTCTCATGTGGTCCCCAGAAATGAAACCTAATATTTCTTAAAAATGTTAAAAGTAACATGTGTCAAGTATAACAAATATATAGCAGAGTTATAGAAGCTAATGTACCAACAGGAAGTCACAATAAACATACAAGAAATTAAAGACTAGATCTGCAACACATTTTACTTTAAGTGTAAAATAGAGTCTATAAAAGTGATCAGTACTTTATACTCACACTTATACACAAGGTTTTAGAACTTAGTTTTGGTGATGGCAATTTATAAAAGTTGCACTGAACACTGGTTAAGTAGAAGAAAGGAAAACAAATATCTGGAAAATAGCTTGAAAGGAAACTGAAGTTAGAATACCTGCAACTTTAAAACAGTTTAATTTGGAGATCAAATCCAGTCTTAACAGATAACAAATAAAACGTTTAGATAACCAGTTTAGAATTTTTTTGTAGGAACTTAGGAAACTGGGTTCAAATTAGGCCTTTGAAAAAGTTTAAGAGGCATGCCAAAAGTAAACTTAATTTATGTGCACAATACAGAATGAAAGAACTTTGAAGTGGCCACTTTTAACAGAAACCAACACAGAAGAACACACATGACATAAATCTCAGACACATGAGAGAACAGTTAACAGACAGCTTGCACAGGCGTATGACTTAATATAATGAGAGATTTCCTTTTTCTTTTTTAAATCTTATACAATAACTTGATGATAAGGTACAGAAAGTTTTCAGTTTTCTAGTCTACTGCACACCTTGGGCTGTGGAACTATTAATTTTTTATTGTTACATTTTCACACAATCATTTAGAGTTTAAGACATTTTTTAGTTAACTCCATTAAAACACTTTTGTACTCAAAGCCACCAAATGTTGGATTGATTCACTAAATGTCTGTTCCACCTAAACTAACAGTTATGTTAAGGAGGGTCACCTGCCTGGCATCTTACTAGGATGGAATTTGCATTTCTAGGGGAGTGGAGCAGTAACACCTCTAACTGGTTGGAGCTTGCAGCATGGGCCCTTTGTGTGCATGCTTGCCTGCATAGGAGAGAGGGGAGTCTTTTCCAAGCCTTAACGGCAATGTGTTGAATTTGTGTGAGTAGTTTAGAAGAAAATTTTGTCTGTTTTTCATTTGTGTCGTGAGGAGAGTTGCCCAATAATTTGTGTAAAGTCCAGGCTTTAGAGGGGCCAGTGGTGGCTGAATTACGGCAGGCAGCATCCTGGCACCTTTCAATATAGTCAGCTTTCCACAGGAGAAAATCTCCTCTTGTTAAAGTAGCTTTAGTCAATAAGTTCCAATCACTGACTGTAAGTCAGTCTTTACTGAGAGATTTTAATAATGAAATAGTAAAAGGGGCAACAGGACCATAGGAAGAGACCGCAATTTTTAATTCTTCTATGTGTTTAAATTTAAGATGGTGGTACTGTTCAATTTTAGTAATTAGAATTTTCTCATCTCCCTCTTCTCCCTTGGCTTCTGACTCCCCCGGTTCCTCCACCTCAGTCTCTCCCTCTGCTTCCATCTCTCCCTTATCAAAGTTTGGAGGCGTGGCCTCGTTAAAATCTTTCTCCTCCATGGTTTTGGAATGGGATCGGGTTACTGGGAAGGCATGAAGGGTTTTACTTTTGGTTTTATTTTTAGAGTAAGGTTTTTGAGCAAGAGGAAAGGGAGGGGAACTAATTTCTAAATCAAGCTCATGCAGCTGCCTGAGTAATTTTGACTTCTCCTTTTTAACTTGAAGTAACGTTTTAAGGGATTGAGCTTCTCAAGAACTTTTCTAGTTATATAGAGTATATGTAATATTATATAATATATAATATATAATATATTAATGTCAGATTGAGTGTTGAGCGCTGGAGTGCAAAAAGGGGAAGCTGCTTTATAGGGCCAAGGAAATGGATCTCTTCAGGGACCGACAGGCGGTGCCGGGGGTGTCTGGCTTAGGGCGGTTGGGGATGGCAATACTGGCTTCAGAGCTCAGAGAGAGCACTGTGCAGCCAAAGTGGCACGTGGGGGGAGGGGGATTTGTCAGAGGCACAGTTGCAGAGGCGGGCTCTCCCAGATCTAGCATTGAGATGGAAATAGAAACTGAGGGTGGACAAGACTGTTCTTTTAAAACATTTTTCCCTCTTTAACTACTTCTTGGAGGTCTGGCCATTTGTTTGAAACCTCGAGGACATCATGAATTAATTCCAATAGGAAAAAGCCTAAACAGGGACCTTTTCTGGACCAAAGGTTTTATAGAAATCTTGTAAGCAGTCTCTCACCCGGCACCATCCTTTTTCATCAATGGTTCCTTCTCGAGGGAACCAAGGGCAAACATCAAAAATGAAGGCAAAGAATTTTTTAAGGTTCTTTTTCTTAACTCTAATTCCTCGAATCCTGAGTGACTCCTTAAGACCCCTTAAAAATAAATCACGTTTGTGTAAATGTCTGTCCCCTAGTTCCTTCTTTCTCGAGGAACTTTTACTGAACCCTGTAGTTCCTTCTTTCTCGAGGAATCTTTTACTGAACTGTCCAGTTCCTTCTTTCTCGAGGAACTTTTACTGAACTCTGTTTTTTAACCCTGTCCTTGTGTCCTGAGGGTTCATTAACTCTTTGTGTAAACAATTTTTTGTTTACTGAGTTGTTTGGCCCATTGTTTTTGTGTGACCTGTATTACAAGCAGGTGCCTGCAGTGGTTACAATGCAGATCTGTCTCACCTAATGGGTCGCGATCCAATGAAAAACCAACTGTGTGATGCACCGCTCTACTCACCTCTTGTGATCTGTATTACAGGTGGGTTACTCCTGCAGTGATCACCATTCTAATCTTCACTCACTGGATGGGTGGCAATTCAATGAAGGGCCCTCTTTATGGTGAGTGGCGTTCAGGTCAGCTCTCATACCCCAAGTCCAATACGTTGGGTGCCATTTGTATTCACCCCGACCCATGGGGTTTTGAGTCCTGGGAGAGAATAACCTGAATGAGAGACAAAAAACCAAGGAGGAGACGGGGTCTACATTCTGATCGAGGTCTCTCTGATTTTATTAGGTGCAGGGTTTATATAGACAAGTGAGCAGGAAATTTGTGGCGGGAAAGGGAACAGGCACAGTTCAGGGAGAGGGTACATCTGGAGAAGTGCCAGACACTCACAGATCTTGGCACTCATAAATTTCTGAGATAAGCAAGGTGCACTCATAAATTCCTGAGGTAAGTAAACTGGCTCGTAAATTCCTGAGATAAGCAAGCTAGTAATTTTCTGCGAGCATGTATGTCTGACAGCTTTGGCTCTTGGCAAGAAAAATAAAGTTCTCTATTGCTAAAGCTTTAAAGCTCACTTTTTACACTGTCCAGCACCTATGTAACCACAAGGTATAAAGAATGAAGTCCTCAGAGTTAAAAATTAATATTAACTTCACTTTGCTGCAAAACTGCTAAATTGCTTACCTGAATGGCTGTACTATTATTTTATTCTCTTGATGTCACAAATAAATGATTGTACCATTATTGATTGTTTTACTGTTTTTGATGTTATTAATTTCAGGTGTGAATTTTCTGAAAAATATTTATGGGGAAGTTGAGCTATTTTTTTCATCATTAGCTTAGACTTACATAACCTGTATTAGTTTTAGGGCATATAAAAATAAACATCAGGGACCTGAGGAGCAGGGAAGAGAATACAGGACATCTGCAGAGTGGCAAACCCAAAAGGCCCTCTGCACAGGATCAGAGAAGGCAAACGCTCTCTGATCCTTAGGTCAAGAATTCGCCAGAGTGAAGAACTGCAGGGGTCCTCTGCACAGGAGCAGGGAAGATAGATGCTCCTCAGGTCACGAAAAAGAGAGAGATTCTTGTTTCTTATTTGACTAATTTCTTCACCGCCTTTGCGACCACCCACTTCAGGAACTGAACCTGCTGGGCATTGAGATTTTTGTGGAGGAAGATTGTGTATACTTGTGAGCATTCTGTAGATATCAGATGAATTAGAGTAGCTTGCCATCATTAGTAATTTTTTTATCATATAAGAAGAGATGGAAAGTGTTAGAGATTAAGTGATTTGTCCAAGACCAAACAGAACCAAAATATTATAGGACAATCTCTTGTGTGGCCTCTTCTAACATGTCCCCATATTTAACTCTACTTTCAAGTAAATTTCCGTAAGAGCAGATAGTGCTGCAAAGCTGTAGGACATGACTTCATCTAAACAAACCTCCAAACTTTAAATGTTTAACCAAAATATATTTTGTGAAATAGTGTCATTTTCTTGATTCTGTTTAGTGCTGTAATAATGTCAATGCAAAATCATAGCTCTCAGCTCACAGGGGATGAGAGATCATTTATTCTGGAGCCAAATTTGAGTGACCATGGCCTGGGAACATAAACCCAGGTTATGCCAAATTCTATGCTCCAGCATGGAAGCAATTTTAGGGAGTTTTTATAGCAAAAGAACAAAGAAAAGTCATAAATCAAGACACTTTTCAAATACATTGATGGAAATGGTAAGTAGGTGAGTGCATTATAAGAGAAAGTTCAACTACAGGCTGTCTGATTACACTCAGCCTCTTGGTTGGTGGAAGCTGGTGGTCTGCTAAGTTCCTACATTCCAAAAGGGTTTTATCTATTAGTCATAGGATGTGAAGTCAGAAACAGAAGTGGGCAAGGAGTAGCTATTTAGGGGGCTAAGGATGGCCCAAGATAAAAGGCAAGGTTCTGGACCTGAAATATTCCAAACTCTTCACTGTTAGGTTATGGCACATGCCCCTGGCATGTATAGTCACACTAGGACTAATGTTGGTATCTAAGGTGTTGTGGCTTTATAGAGCTTTCTGGGGCAAGGTGAAGGATCTGATGGAGACAAGTTTTTCTAGAAAGCGACCAAAAAAAAAAAAAAAATGAATAAAGAGTCCACAAAGTTTTAGGCATTCTGGGATAAAGTTTACTTCAGGGTAGCTGGGGCTAAGCTCAAATGAAAATAAAGCCAGCACTGAACGACTGGCCAGCATTGACTGACTGGACAGGGCATTTAAAAGCAGTGGGAAAGAACTCAGGTAAGGGGTCAGGGGACAGTGTTAAGCAGCAAGTCTCCAGGTTTTCAAAAAAGCAAAAGATGGAGTTTGGTACCTCTGTGGCTTTGTGCAGGCAGGCTCCTGAGGCACAGGAACCCAGAAGTCGCTCAGGCAGGTAGATTTTGAGGTAGAATGTCTCCTGGGCTGCTGGAAGGGGGTTGCAACTCTGAACCCTTTTGTAACAGGTGGCCATATGGGCAGGGCCGCCCTTCACCTTTGCAGCCAGAGACCAGCGGGTCAGTTTGGGTTTGGTGTCTCTGTGACTTTGTGTGGGCCAGTTCCTGAGACCCAAGAACCCAGAAATCGCTCAGGCAGGTACCAGGGCAAGGGCAGGCATATTCCCCCCCTCCCCCCCCACCACCAACGGGAATTGGTAAGAAAGTATCCAAGTGACTTTTTTTTTGAGAAACCTTCAGAACAGGAAGAGAAGAGTGACTTTAGGCTTCCATATCCATATATAGACAAAACTGAAAGCCTGAAACCTAGACAAGTCAATACCATAAACAAGGAGAGGAGGAAAGAAAAAAAAAGCCCCACTAACATAGTGAAAAGACATTTGTGATTTGAATCACAAAAGGGAAACCCACATGCCAGGGACATGACAAAGGGCAACATGGGAAAGGCACAGGATAATCCCAGGCTACCAAACCTGTAGGAGAAGACTACAATGGAATCCCCTTGGAAGTAGACCCAAGAAACAGATCTTAAGGAATATTGTGACCTATAAGGAAATTAAAGAAAATAAAGAAGAATTCGAGGAACTAAAGAGAGAGAATGAAAAACTCAAAAAGGACCTAGAGGGATACAATGACAAACAAAGGAACTAAAGAACAGATTTGACAAACTCCAGAAAAAAACAAACTCTGAAAGGAAGTAGAAAACAAAACTAAAAAGAGAACCAACCAATGAAGTAAGGAGCACCAAGAAAGATTTAAAAAGCTCAAAAAGAAATGGAAATACTAAAGAAACACAGGATGAAACGAAAAAGGAATTAGAACACTCATCCAAAGAAGAAAGGAAAGGAAAAAGCCTCCGAACTAGAAATGGAGGAAGCAGAACAAAGAATATCAGATATGGAAGGTAACACAGAACTACTAAAAAGCTCAAATAAAGATTTTGAAAAATTTAAAAATACACAAAAGTGGAACAACGAGGAAATATGGGACACTATGAAAAGATCAAACGCCCATATCATAGGAATAGAGGAAGGAGAAGAATCTCAAGAGACTAGTATGGATCAGATCTTCAACAGAATAATAGATGAAAATTTCCCCAAACTAAAATAGACAACCCATACAAATACAAGAAGCACTAGGACTCCAAATAGACAAGAATCAGAAAAGAAACTCCCCACGCCATATCATAGTTAAAAAGCTAGACGCCCAAAATGAAGACAAAATTCTGAAGGTTACAAAGAAAAACAAGTCACATACAAAGAGAAACCCATCAGAATTACAACTGACTTCTCAGCGCAAACCATGAAAGCAAGAAGAACATGGGAGACAAGCATTCCATGTTAAAGGACTAGGATGCCAACCCAGAATACTTACCCAGCAAATGTCGATTATAGTTGAAGAAAGAGAAAAATCTTCCATGACATAAACAAGATTAGAATATATGTCCGAAAACCAACTCTTCATAAATACTTGAAGCAATTCAAAGGGCAGAAGAGAGGAGCAAATATATCCTCAAAAAACTAGGAAAAGAAACTAATAAAAACATAATCATGGAGTAAAATCAGAGGCTAGAAGTCCAAATGGATAAAAAGTGAAAGGAAGCAACATCCATCTTTCCATTATAACCTTAAATATTAATGGGCTAAACTCCCCCATCAAAAGGCATAGACTGGGAGAATGGATTAAAACAAAACCCAACTATATGCTGTCTACAAGAAACCAATCTCAATTTCAAGGATAAGCACAACTTAAGGTGAAAGGATGAAAGAAAGTATTCCAAGCAAATGGTACCAAAAAGAAAGAAAGTGTTGCTACTCTAATATCAGACAAAGTACACTTCAAAGCAAAAGAAATCAAAAGAGACAAAGAGAGCCATTACATCTTTAGGAACAATTGTGAAGATCTTCACAATCATGAATATATAGGCACCAATGCCTGGCACACCAAAATTTATAAGAAATTATTCAGGATCTCAAGGCACCGATTAACCCAGCACACTACCCACTAATAGTGGGGATTCAATAACCCATTAAGTCCCTTAGACATTCAACAGGACAAAGGATAAAACAGAGAGACATCTGAATAAATGATACAATACCCCAATGGACCTCACAGACTCTATCGATCTTTCACCCAAACACCAGAGAATACACTTTTTACTCAGCACCTTATGGAACATTCTCCAAAATAGACACATACTGGGACCAGGAAAACTCAACAAATACACGAAAATTGAAATAATCTCATGCATTTCTATCAGTACCACAGTGAATAAAACTCAATATCAACACCAGGATAACCCTAGAAACTACAAAGAACACATGGAGACTAAACAACATTCTCTGAATAATGAATGTGTCATGGAGGAATAAAGAAATGAAAACATTCCTGGAACTGAATGACATGATAATACAACACAGCAAACCTATGGGACACTTTAAAAGCAGTCCCAAGAGGAAGTTTATACTCTAGTGCCTACATTAAAAAAAAAAACAGAGCACAATGAATGTCTAACACTGCAGTATAAAAATACTTGAGAGACAACAACAATGAACCCTAAATGGAGCAGACAAGAAGAAATAACAAAAAATCAGAGCAGAGTCAATGAAATAGAAACTAAGAAAACCATAAAAAAAATCAATGAATCCAAAAGTTAGTTCTTTGAGAGATGAACAAGATAGACAGATGTCTAGCCCAGTTAACAAAAGAAAGAAGGAACAACTCCAAATCATAGAATCTGTGATGAAAGGGGAAATAGCCAACACACAAGTGAAAAGATCCAGACAATCATATGGAAATACTTCAAAAAACTTATATTCTACTAAGTTTGAAAACCTAGAAGAAATGGTGATGAATATCTGAAATCCTGGGAATCACCAAAGCTCAACCAAGAAGAGATCGAAGCCTAATAAACCAATAATACAGGAAGAAATTGAAGATGTAATAAGTAGCCTCCCAACCAAAAAATGCCCAGGCCCAGATGGTTTCATGGCAGAATTCTAATAAAATATTCAAAAAGACTTACAACATTACTACTCAAGTTGTTTAGAAGGATAAAATGGAGGGACTCTCACAGATTCCTTCTATGAAGCCAGCCTCCACGCATTAGAAACCAGGTAAAGATACAACCTAGAAAGGGAAATATAGACCCATCCTCTAATGAACACAGATGCCAAATTCTAAATGATATTGGCAAATCGCATACAGACCACATCAAGAAGATCATCCATCATGCCAAGTCGGATTTCATACTGAGATGCAGGGATGGTTCAACATAAGAAAATCAATAAATATTCATCACATATAAGTGGACTGAAAGAAAAACCACAACTCATCTCAATTGATGCTGAGAAAGCCTTTGACAAAAATCCAGATCCATTCGTGTTTAAAGTCCTGAGGTAATTTGGACTGGAGGGATCATTCCTTCATGTAATCAAAGCCATATACAGGAAAACCCACAGCTAAATCATCCTAAATGGGGAATGACAGAAGCATTCCCTTTAAAGGTAGGAACTTGCAAGGCTGCCCCCTGTCACCACTCCTTTCAAATAGTGCTTGAAACAATGCTAGGCAATAGGAGAAAGGAAATAAAGTAGCTAATTGGAAAGAGAATAAATAAGAAAAAAAAAAAAAAGCTATCCCTTTTTGCTGATGATATCATTGTCTATTAAGGGATGCTAAGAACTCACAGGAAACTCCTAGAAGTGATTAAACTTTGGTAAAGTGGCAGGATACAAAATAAATCTAGAAAAAAACAAAACATAGCCTTTCTTACACCAACAACCAAGCAACTGAAGGACTACAAGGAGACTTCCCACTCACAATAGCTCAAAACCAAAATAATCCTTGGAATAAACCTAACTAAGAGAACAAGGATCTTACAACAAAAATTTAAACCCTGAAGAAGGAAATTGAGGAAGACATCAGAAGACAAACAAACCTCCCATGCTCGTTGGATTGGGAAAATAATATAGTAAAAATGTCCATCCTACCCAAACTCGTGTACAGATTTAATGCAATCCCATAAAATCCCCAAGAGTTTCTTCACAGGCTTGGAAAAAAAATCCTCAATTTCATTTGGAAAAAACAAGCCCTGAATATCCAAAGCAACCCTGATGAAAAAGCAATAAAGGGGGGGTCCTATACCAGACTCAAACTATACTACCGGGCTATAGTCATAAAAACGCTGGTACTGCACAAAAAACAGACCAGTGACCAATGGAATAAAACTGAAGATCCAAACCTGAGTCTCATACAATTTTCAGCCACCCCATAGACAAGGGGGCCAAGAAGACACAAAGAGAGAAAAGACAACAGATCTTCAGAAAATGGTGTTGGCAAAACTGGATCACCACTTGTAGAAGAATGAAATTAAACCCCTACCTCTCACCTTGTACAAAGGTCAACTCCAGATGGACCAAAGACCTCAATGTGAAACCCCAAACTCTGGAGGTGATAGAAGAGAAGCTTGGCAGCAGACTAGAAGACATAGGCATAGGAAAAGACTTCCTAAATCAGACAGCAGCTGCACAAGAAATAAGATCGACAATTGACAAATGGGACTTCATTAAACTCAACAGCTTCTGTACATCAAAAGAAACAATAAAGGAAGTGAAGGGGGAAACCCACAGAGTGGGAGGAAACCTTCACTGCAGATACATCTGACAAAGCATTAATTTCCAGAGTATACAAGCTACTCAAAAAACGAAGAAAGAAAACAAATGAATCACTCAAAAGATGGAGCAAAGAACTGAATAAAGACTTCACAGAGGAGGAATTAGAGATGGCTGAGAAACATCTTAAAAACTGTTCAACATCACTAATAATTAGGGAAATGCAAATTAAGACCACTCTGATATCTCACTCCGATAAGACTGACCAAGATCAAGAAAACAAATGCTATCAAGTGCTGGAGAGGTTGTGGGGAAATGGGAACAATCATCCATTGCTGGTGGGAATGTAAACTTGTACAGCCACTATGGAAAGCAGTGTGGAGAACCCTTGGAAGACTCAAAATGAGCTTGCCATTTGACCCAGTCATACTTCTCCTGGGTTTATACCCACAAGACTTATCTTACTGCAGAGATACATGCACAGCTATATTTATTGCAGCTCTGTTCACAATAGCAAAAAGCTGGAACCAACCCAAATGCCCTTCAACTGACGAGTGAATAGAGAAAATGTGGTACATGTACACAATGGAGTTCTTTGCAGTGGTAAAGAAAGACAATATCATGAAATTTGCAGGTAAATGGATGGAGCTAGAAGACATTATGTTAAGTAAAGTAACAGTCTCAAAATAACAAATGACGAATGGTGTCCCTCCTATGTGGATGCTAGCACCAATAACCCAGTTATAAATATTTCTCGTAGAGAGGGATGCATATTGAAAGAACAACAACGGAAAGACTGCATCAGAAAACTGACTGAAATGGTGAACCGGGAAGGGTTGGAGGGGCGGGAGAGGGACACGGGTGTATATTTGATTAATGCATATTTAATTGACGTGAGTTCAACAAGTATCCAATTTTGCCCAGACTCTGTCTACAAGTTACATGGTGTTTTAGGACTTAGTAAAAGTAAATATGTGTATATTAAACAACATTGGTTTAAAGGCTCTAATAAAAACGGTAATGCATCTGAGTTAATTGGAAATATAAATTGTTGTTGTCCAGATTTGTTTTACTTAAAATCTGTATAAAAATAACTTTGGGATTGGCACATACAAATTTTCTCTATAATTTTTCTGTTGTACAATATCACCTTGTAGCATTCTCTTTTACTTGTAGGATTATTTCACTTAAAAAATTAAGTTTGTTTCCCAAGTTAACCACATACCCAAAAGAGCAAGGGTGAATTTGATGAAATCTGGGCCTTGATTCCAACCTATAGGTATGTAATAATACAACTGCTTTTTGAGACTCATGGGTCAAAAAACAAAAACCTAAAATAAAAATGGGGATACAGATAGATATGAAAACTTTTTGTCAAAAACCTTGCAATCCAAATCTTAACACTAACTACGGGAAAAGATTTGTATTTTCCAACAGTTCAAAATGTCATCAACTTAACGGCTGAGAAAGAAAAGATACAGCTTTTCATTGTGTAGGATGTACCAGAAGGTGCCAGCAGAAAGGTTGGCCCATCTGAACATTGAAAGGAAGAAAAGCCTCAGATTGCTACAGATATCAAACCCCTCTGTGGATCCTACTTGTAACAACTATTTATAATGAGTCCTAAAGAAACTTACCTTCTGGGTGACACAAGGTTTTAATACGAGAGACTTTCTGACCTCCCCCCCCCATAGAACAAGGAGAAATATGATGATGATGAGGTCGTTCTCTACCTGTAAATTGGAGCCAACTGTTACAGAGGTAATCTCTTATAAAACTGGTAAAACTGCCTTCTTTAGTTGACTAATAGACATAGGAACTGTGAAAAGGATTATTCTCTATTCAGAACCAAAGATAATACTAAAGTCTCCTTAAGCTGTGAATTTAAGCAAAATATATTAATACAGGAGAACTCTGTATCAGCAATGGATTATTCTACCAAGGAGATGTCTTTTTATCTGAAAAAAAAAAAAAACTTGTCATAATGTAAATCTCTAACAGGCTGTAGAATTGACCTACCACTTATTTTCAGACTCTGTAATTACTGTACATGGATGGAAGGCATGTATTCATATTTTAGAGTAATATAAAATTAAAGGGGGGAAATGTGAATTCCTAAACATATTTTGGAACTAACATACAGTTTATTCCCAGAGGTCATAATTTTGATGCATATGTGATGATTATATAGGCATCTATTGGAGCAATATAAAGGGGAAGGAATGGGTTAAAGAACTGAATGATACAGTTAAACTCTGCCGTAAACAACAAGCCTCTGCAGGGAAAAGACTTGGAAAGACTGAGAGAAAGATACAAGATATGTATGGCATGAAAAGGGGTGAGATGGGGACACAGAGCAGAGAATGTGTCCAAATGGGACTGAAAGATAATGAATGAAATACACAATTCATCAATAAAAGTATTATAAAAATATTATCAAGCAAAATTACTTAAATGTCACATCACAATAAAAAAAGATTTCAGCAAACACTTCCTCAAGGAGCACAGATATATGACAACTAAACTTGTGGAAAGATGTCCAGTATAATAAATAATTAGATAAATGATAAAAAGAACAGTGAAAATGTTTCCCATGTAGTTCTCCCAAATTCTTCAGATCAGAGAAACTCTTTAAGTATTTCTTCCTGTCATTTTTTATTGAGCATTTGTACAACTCATACAATGGTTCCCAATCAAACCCAGTCCATGCCATACCCTAACTCCACATCAGAACTCATGCCTCTAATCCTAGCACTTGAGAGGCAGAGGCAGGTGGATCTTTGTGAGTTCAAGGCCGGCCTGGTCTACAGAGTGAATTCCAGAACAGCTGGGGCTACAGGGAGACCCTGTCTCAAAAAGATAAAAAAAAAAAAAGACCAAATGCCAAATATCAGTTCCACAATTTACTAGTTATATCCTTAAACAAGGTATTCTACTTTTCTGAGTCAGAGTTTGTGCATTTATAAAGTGAATAAAAATATTTAATGCAAAAAAAGAACAGTGAGATTCCTTTCAGTTTAGCACTTTCTCGCACATCTAAACACAGTCTTACCTGCCATACCATCTAGCAACTATCCTCCTTGTTACTTACTCAATTGAGTTGATAATTTAAATCCATATAAAAATGCTAAGCACAGATATTTACATTATTAAGAACTAATTCTTTTTTTTAATTTTTTTTATTATTTATTTTCATATGTGTATGAATGTATTGTCTGCATGCAGGTCTGTGCACCCGTGTCATGCAATGCCGCAGAGGTCAGAAGAGGGTCTTGGACTCCCCTGGAACTGGAGTTCTCCTGGAGTTGGAGTTACAGACGGTTCTTAGCCGCCATGTGGGTGCTGGGGATTGAACCCGGGTCCTCTGCAAGAGCGTCGGTGCTCTTAACCGCTAGGCTATCTCTCCAGCATCAAGACGTGATGCCACATGCTTTTAATCCCAGAGCCCAGGAAGCAGAGGCAGGAAATTCTCTATGACATTGAAGCCAGCCTGGTCAATATAGCACTAGTTTCAAGGCAGTTGTGGCTACAGGGATACCCATATATCAAGGCCCCTCTCAGCTCTCACTGGAGGAGTTTCCATGTGACACAGATGGTAATTAACATGGAAACTGACAACTAGCCAATGTTCAGAAAACAAGAGGCTACAAAGTGCTAATCCCTGAGTAGGACACAAGCATCACACTTCTTCCTCTCAATGCTCAAGGATCATTGTGGAAGAGGGGACAGCAAGACTGTGAGAGCCAGAGGTGGTGGATGGCCACAGGAAAAGGAGTTTTAACAGACAGCTGGTCAGTTACTAACACAAACTCACAGCAGTGGTGACAGTATGCATAAATCCGATGGAAGATCAGACCAGACAAAATCCCACCATACACATGAGGAAGGGGGTAAAAAGCTCGAACTCTACCTAAGGAAATTGTGGCAAGAGATGGCCACTGGGAGGGGCAGAGTGGGTCTCTTTCAAATATTGGACTCTTGGTAGGTTAACCAGGCTCCAGTGGATGAACTCACACTGAAGGACATTTGGGGACACAAACTCTTCTCTATAGACACAAATTAGACTCTCTCTATAGATAGATAGATAGATAGATAGATAGATAGATAGATAGATAGATAGATAGATATAGAGATAGAGATATATGAGAGTACATTAAATTTGGCAGGAGGCAATAAGGGAAGATGGATTTATGGGAGGGCATCTAAATAGCATCAAATTACGTTTAATAAAAATTATAAAAATTCAAATTAAAAAGGTAAAATAAAAGAATGACTTGGAATTCTACTCAGAATTTTGATATTAGCCTTTAAAAATACAGCATAATGATTTTTGGAATTTTCCAAATTGTATCAATAGTTCATCCCAACTTGTTGCCAAACAACATTCTGTAGTGTACAGCCATTACACTTTATTTGGCCATTAACTTGTTGAAGGGTTTCTGTATTCTTGTCCCTTTTTAGTTAGTATGAGTAAAAGGACTATATAATTTAAAATAATAATAATAATAAATATAAAAATAAATTTATAAAAGAACTGACAACCTTAGTAAGTCATCAACCTGTCCTGTATACAACATGTATAAACCATCTTTGGTACAGGCAGAAAATAGAATATTACTCAATACTAAAAGGGACTGAGTTTCCAAGAGATAAAAAAGATATAAAGGGCCGGGTGTGGTAGCGCACACCTATAATCCTAGCACTTGGGAGGCAGAGGCAGGTGCTCTGTGAGTTCAAGGCCAGCCTGGTCTACAGAGTGAGTTCCAGGACAGCTGGAGCTACAGGGAGGCCCTGTCTCAAAAAAGACAAAAAAAGATATAAAGTAAATTTAGATGGATATTACTAAGTGAAATAAATCAGTTTGAAAAGCATATATACTGTCTAGTTCCAATTATATGGCATTGTGGAAGAGTCAAAACTATGGACTATGGGACAATAAAATGGTCATGATGTCAAGATATATGATGAAACCAATGACATTAATTATGGCCTCCCAGAGAGCTCTGATTTTTATGGATTGGAGTTGTCATTTTTATTTTAAAGTTGAAAAATTGACAAAAGGTTTAGAGTAGAGAGTACTCTGCAAACTGCATCCTAGAGGGAGTCATATCCCCCTTGCCCCTTCATTTTTTTTTGCATTAGCACCATGAATCTAACAGTCTCTATTGTTTCAGACTCTTATATTTTGATCTATAATTTTAAATAGCAAGAGTTGTATTACATACCTACAGAAAGAAATCAGGCTGCAAAAGTCCGTTAAGCCCATTCAAACTGTCTCACATTGGACTGTATACTGTTGGTTCAAGGAGGCAAAACCCAGTTGTTGTTGTTGTTGTTGTTGTTGCTGCTGTTGTTGTTGTTTTGAGTCAAATTATCTTTGTAGGAAAATGTCACAAGTAATATTTATAAAATACAGAAAAATATGTAGAACACTTATGTACATTTAATCCCAAAGTTGTCATCAGGAATTTAGCACAAATTAGAAGTAAAACAAATATTATCAACAATTTGTATTTTTAGCTAGTTTAAGTGTGTTACTATTTTTATATTAAAAATATTTAGACACAGGATGTGATGGTGCTCACCTTTAATTCCAGCACTCAAGAGGCAGAGGCAGGTGGATCTCTGTGAGTTCAAGGTCAGCCTGGTCTACATAATGAGTTCCAGGACAACTGGAAATACAGGGAATTTAAAAAGACCAAAAATAAATAAATAAATAAATAAATAAATAAATAAATAAATAAATTTAGCCAATTTTATTTAATACTGGGATTTTAATTTTACTAAACCTCTAAATACCATATAATCTGCAGACATAGCTTAGGCAATAACTGAACATCTTTTAAATAAACCTTGACCAGACATACACGTTGTTTTTTAAACTATTTGACTGAACCATGACCTTAGAGAAATCAAGCTTATTAATATAGCTTTAAACTTTATTTATTATAACAAATCACCTTTGACCTTTATTACTTATATAGACTATCTTATTATGTCTATATAAATCTTTACCAAAGTATCTTTATGTATGAACATGGAACAGTTATTCTAAACACATAATTTTGAAGTACAAAATTTAAGATGCCTTAGTAAGTTTTAGAGCAGGTTCTAAATGACCAATTTTATTTAAACATTTGGAGATGATTTATCTAGGCTGGGCATAAAACTCTGTTTGCTCTAAAGATTTTTATCTACTGGTTAAGTATCCTAGAGAAAGAACACACTAAAATATGTCCTACAAATGTATTTGGAACAAAAGTAATTATTTTTTTAAAACTAACATATCCTTAAATAATAAAAACTTTACATAAGAACCTGTTAACAGATACCTAAATTTTTGTCTCAGCTGTTGAAAGAATACAACCAGCAGGTGGCAGTATATACCACTGAATTGTCACCACAGATTTTATAAAGACAAATAAAAATATAGACAACCAATTATAATCTTTGTTGAAATTAATTTATCTATTAGTTATTTGATTATCTTAACAGACCTGAGTCTAGGATGGAAGGGCCAGTTCCAACTTAGAGTCAGCTTTTAATGAATGTAAACAGTATGTAAATACACATTAATAATTAATATAAGAGCAATTAAAATTGACAATACCAAAAGTTATGAAAAAAATTTTTTTGGTCTTTTAGAGACAGGGTCTCCCTATAGCCCCAGCTGTCCTGGAACTCACTATGTAGACCAGGCAGGCCTTAAACTCACAGAAATCAGCCTGCCTCTGCCTCCCAAGTGCTAGGTTTACAGGCGTGTGCCACCACGCCAGCAAAACGACGGGTTTTTATGAGTTGTCTCTATCTACCTTTGTTTATAACAGACTCTTTAATAGAGGGAAACCTAGAAAGTTATAAGAAATTAAAATACAAACATACATTCACACACATACACTCACATAAGGGGGCTTGTGGGGAGGAAATTAGATTATTATTTGACACACAAAGAGAAACACAAAACAATTTTTAAAAATTTTTTTACTTAAATTGAACCAAGATTTTTAGTTAATTTTTGTTAATGAGAATTTTACTAATAGCCTGTACTTGTTTTGAAATTCCACAGGCAGACCTGGCTGGCATTAAACTCCCATAGAAATCTGTCTGCCTCTGTCTCCAGAGTGCTGAAATTAAAAGACTGTGTTATACCAAGTTCATTTTAAAATACAGTCAAAGTAAATTTAAACATGAGATTTAAATGAATAGTGACCAGATTGTGCTAGCCACATGCAGCTGTGGAGGCCGGTGTGCACATAGCAGGCAAGTAGGTGACACCAAATTACAAGCCAGTGTGACCTGGAAATGTATAATTAAAAAATCTTTTTTGTTGTTGTTTACAGGTTTTTCCTTCCTCCAAAAATTTGGAAATGTATTAAGGCTAGCTCTTAAGCAAAGTCTTTAAGGTGAAACACACTTAAAAGACCAAAATGATTTTTAATGCCTAGGAATTTTACATTAATTAATTAATTGTGCACATATTTTTACTTAAAAGATTTTTAGGGTACTCCAGTTTCTAAGTAAAATTCTTACATTTTTATTAGGCATGTAAAGATGGAATTTTAACAGTGCCAGTTGAGGGCACTGTTGTTGAGGGGGGCTATTGGCCCATGGTTTCTCCAGAAAATTGATAATTTTCCATAGCAATCAGTTATGAAATTGATTATTTTTTGGTCTTTTTGGGGGGTCATTTCTTTTTTTAATTAATTAATTAATTTATTATTTATACATTTATTTTGTATCAAATCTAGACCCATGTCCCCCACCCCACCAGAGCTCATGAATTATGCCAAATATGCTTTTCATCTCTTTCTCAGTCTTTCTCAATACTCTCCATATGGAACTTGACTGTTTTGAGCAGAAGTTGACTGTTTCAGTCAGTTCTTTGATGCGGTACTTTCTGTTGCTGTAGTTATTGTTATTGTTGTTGTTGTGGCTGTTGTTGTTGTTTCCAATATGTATCACTCCCAACTTCTTGGACAAAATATCAAGGGGCCATGCACAAGAAATACTTACAACTAGGTAATTGGCACTAGCATCCACAGATAAGGGATACCATTCTTCATTTGTTTTTCTGGGACTATGTTACTTCACTCGGCATGATGTCCTCTAGCTCCAGCCATTTTCCTGCAAAGCTCATGATGCCATCTTTCTTTACTGCTGCACAGAACTCAATTGTGTAGATGTACCACATTTTCTCTATCCATTCATCAGTGGAGGGGCATTTGCGTTGGTTCCAACTCCTTGCTATTGTGAAGAGAGCTGAAATAAACATGACCGTGCATGTATCTCTGTGGTGGGGTGAGTCTTGAGGGTACATCCCTAGGAGTGGTATGGCTGGGTTGGGTGGCAAGTTCATTCCAAGTCTTCCAAGGGTTCTCCACACTGCTTTCCATAGTGGCTGCAGGAGTTTACATTCCAACCAGCAATGGATGAGTGTTCCCTTTTCCCCACAACCTCCCCAGCACTTGGTATCATTTGTTTTCTTGATCCTAGCCAGTCTTATTGGAGTAAGATGATATCTTAAAGTGGATTTGATTTGCATTTCCTTAATGATTAGTGATGTTGAACACTTCTTAAGGTGTTTCTCAGACATCTCTAATTCCTCACTTGTGAAGTCTCTGTTCAGCTCTTTGCTCCATATATGGACTGGGTCATTTGTTTTCTTTCTTCTTTGTTTTTCTGAGTAGTTTATATATTCTGGAAATCAATGCTTTGTCAGACGTTTCTGCAGTGAAAGTTTCCTCCTACTCTGTGGGATTTCTCCTCACTTCCTTGATTGTTTCTTTTGATGTACAGAAGCTTTGGAGTTTAATACAGTCCCATTTGTCAATTGCCAACCTTAATTCTTGGGCAGCTGCTGTCTGATTTAGGAAGTCTTTTCCTATGCCTATGTATTGTAGTCTGCTGCCAGCGTTTCCTTCTATCGCCTTCAGAGTTTGAGGTTTCACATTGAGGTCTTTAATCCATCTGGAATTGAATTTTGTACAGGGTGAGAGGTAGGGGTTTAATTTCATTCTTCTACAAGTGGTGATCCAGTTTTGCCAACACCACTTGCTGAAGATGCTGTCTTTTCTCCATTGTGTCTTCTTGGCCCCCTTGTCAAATATGAGATGGCTGAAATTGTATGTGCTCAGGTTTGGATCTT
>VZQC01007452.1:526080-653753 GCA_009823505.1 Rhizomys pruinosus
TTTTTTTTTTCATTTTTAGCTATAAGTGATAATCCATGAGTACAAGCATCCTTCATGCAAAACCTATCTGCAGGCTGTTGTGCCCAAACACCTACAGCCCCACCATCCAGTGGGGGGTGACAGGTTGTTTGTTCAATCAAGTTGATCAAATGAGTGTCCAGACTACATTGCTGTAGTTTCACCATTCACCCCAATCGCAGCCCTTACATTCTACCACGCCCCCTCTTCCGCAGGTTGTTCCCTAGGCTTAGAAAAGGGGCACAGGTGGATGAGAGGTAAAACAGTCCACTCTCTCTGGAGCTGTTGACTTGGACTCTGGTCAATTCTGGCTGTTTCCTTTCATGGGCTGACAGTTTGTCCAGGAATAACCTTTCGATCCTACTAATGAAGAACAAGCAATTAGATATATAGGTATTTAAGCAGGACTAATGGTTATGGTAGGTTACTTTAGCATAGACACATGTTTGGATATGTTAATCCATGAATTACAATTTTCCCCCCCGTTAAATATGACAGGGTCTTACTGTGGCTTATAACATCTAACCTGTAGAGGATGTAAGCTTGTGGCATCAGCCATGGGTTATTTCTCCAAGGGGAGAGCCAATAGCCAATTAGATTTGGGATATACATGTCTTTAGAAATTTCAACGTGTTTTTTACTTTGTAAAGGGCACATATTAATACAAATAAAATCATTATATATATATAGAAAGCCACATATATGTGAATGTCTGTATATGCAGTAGATACCCCCAACCTCACTAATACTGCCTTCTATACACACTATTTTCTCTACAAACACACATCACAGATTTAATTTATAATTTAGACACAATAAGATGTCAACAATCACAGTTAATAAAAATAGAACAATAATAAAAAATAGACAGACAAAAGATATATGTAGTTACTATCATTCTCTCTTAGTATCTTTTACTCTTAGTGTACCATAGATCTTAGACAACTTGGCACATGATATTTTTCCTTTACTTGTTAAGTGCTGTGTAACAGTATGTTGAGCATAGGAATATTTCATGTGAGAAGGATGACAGAAGATTTCATCATACTACTCCAAATAAAATAAATTTTAAAACTATGAATTATTTATTTATATAATTTTTCCATGTAATATTTTGTAACACAGTTAGCAATAAGTAATTGGAACCATGGATAAAGGGTGACATTTTTACTTAAACACACCACACACCTGTGTGTATATGCAGTTATACTTCATATTAACTGCTACCAATTTAATTTGTGCTATCTATTCCTTTTCAAAGGCAGGCTTAGATTTCAGTATTATAAGAAGTGCCACTTGACAAATTCTATTTACTCTTTGACTCTAAAATTTCTTACTTTAAATACAAGCTGAACATGAGTTGCATTTAAGGAGCTGCTTGAGAAATGGAAAATTCAAGAGATGTAGCAATTCGAAAAAGTCATGAGCTCCCCAGAACATGATATGATCTGAGGACATGATTAAAATTTGAGTAGATTTGCTGGAGAGATGGCCTAGCAGTTAAGAGCGCCGACCGCTCTTACAGAGGACCCGGGTTCGATCCCCAGCACCCACATGGCGGCTGAGAACTGTCTGTAACTCCAATTCCAGGAGAATTCCAGTTCCAGGGGAATCAGACGCCCTCTTCTGACCTCTGCAGCATTGCACAACATGGGTGCACAAACCTACATGCAGACAATACATTCATACAATTAAATAAATAAATAAATAAATAAATAAATAAATAAATAAATAAAATATTTAAAAATATATATAAAATTTGAGTGGGGATAGTTGATACAAAATTGTAAATAAAAGGAATGAAAAATAGAAACACTTTTTAAGGAAAAAATAAAACCTCAGAAGAAATAGTAAAACCAAAAAAAAACTAAAAAGAAGATGCATATATTATTTCTGGTTTGCATGGTCTTTCTAACACAGAGCCTTCATATTGCCAAAGAAGTGCCTTGATTATTACATATTGAAAAATATCCATAGTAAAGTTGAACTCAAATTTAATTTTATTCAACACCAAAAATAATCATCCTTTAATCAATTTTAATAGCTCTCCTGGGAAACATTTTTCATCCAAGAGATAAGGGAGCATATGGCTAATGCCGAACTGTTGAAAGATAAAGTAGTTGAAGAAATTTTTATAAGTGAATGCACACTCAATCACATCTGATATTAAGGTGTCAGTGAATGCAGTATAGTAATAAGACAAGCTACATGACATGGCAAAAAGATTTCAACTTCTAGGAAAACATCCATTAGTGGAAGAGACACTTGAAAAACTGAATTTTATTCCATGATTTACTTAGTGACTTTATAATCTGAAGCAAACAATGGTCCAAGCAAATTGACTTATTAATGGAAAAGAAGGTAATATGCTGCAGTACTAAAATCTATCAACAAATCTTAAATACAAAAAAAAAATCATTGCATAATTTGTGATAGCACCGATCTATTGAACACTTGTTTGAGATCTGACCTCTCACTGGTAATTAAAACTATAAAAGTAGTAACAGGTCACACTCATTTGTTTGAAGACTTGACTGAAGATAAATAAGCAGGCCATTATAATCCAATTACTTATAGCCACAAAACATGCCTGGTCATATAGTCCATTGGAGGAAAGACCCAGTATTTCCTGCAATAAATAGGACATTCTTCTTACTTGAACCTGCATAGCTGAGCCCTGCTAGGAAAATCAAATTAGTTAGTAGATGATACCACTACATTTTGACCACATGTGATGGCACACACCTCCAATCACAGGACTCAGGAGATTGAGTTAGAAATACTACTGCAAGTTCAAGGCCAGCCTCATCTAAACAGTGAGTTCTAAGCCTGTCAGGGCTATACAACAAGATCCTGTCTTGGAAACAAGGAAAAAAAGATTATACTATTACCATTTTGTAGATAAAGTGATTTCAGGAAATTAATCAAAGATCCCATCTCTTTCTATACACAATTTATAATTTTTAAGAAAATATTGATTGGAGGCCAGGCATGGTGGCACACACCTTTAATCCCAGCTCTCAAGAGTCAGAGGCAGGTGGATCTCGGTGAGTTTAAGGCCAGCCTGGTCTACAAAATGAGTTTCAGGACAGCTGGGGCTGCAGGGAGACCCTGTCTCAAAAAAGACAAAAAATATTCGTCGGACACCTACTATGAGAGAAGAACTCATCTTTAAATAGCTCAGTTAAGGGGCTGGAGAGGTAGCCTAGCGGTTAAGAACTCTGACTGCTCTTGCAAAGGACCCGGGTTCGATCCCCAGCACCCACATGGCGGCTGAGAACCGTCTGTAACTCCAGTTCCAGGAGAACTCCAGTTCCAGGGGAATCCGACACCCTCTTCTGACCTCTGCGGCATTGCACGACACGGGTGCACAAACCTACATGCAGACAGTACATTCATACACATAAAAAATAAATAAATAAAATAAAAACTGCTTTAAATAGCTCAGTTAAAAAATATAGAGAGGGCTGGAGAGATGGCCTAGCAGTTAAGAGCGCCGACCGCTCTTGCAGAGGACCCGGGTTCGATCCCCAGCACCCACATGGCGGCAGAGAACCGTCCGAAACTCCAATTCCAGGAGAACTCCAGTTCCAGGGGAATCCGAGACCCTCTTCTGACCTCCGCGGCATTGCACAACACGGGTGCACAGACCTGCATGCAGACAGTACATTCATACACATACAGAAATAAAAAAAAAAAAATTTTTTTTTTAAATATAGAGAAAAAGGAACAAGATCTCATAAAGCAGTTACACTGTGTGGGAAATAAAGGAAATGAACAGGGAAAAATACACTAAGCGTTAAAAAGCAAGAATGTATAAGAAAAAAAAATCAAAGCAGTTCAGGCAGGGGGAACAGATTGGTATTTTAAACAGAATGGTACTGATAGGCATCTTTGAATCCTCATGAAGAATAGGAAAGCATTAGCCATCTAGCTTCCTGATGGAAAAGGTTTATAGATAAAAGGAGGAAGTTTAAAGGTCCTAAAGTGAGTCACAGAATGCAGAAGGCCAAAGAACCCTGTGTGGTGGAGCAGAGTGAGTAGAGGGGAGAAACAAGATCATAAAAGTAAAAGTAGAGAACTGATTACGCATATATCATTGGCTGGTTGTATTTACTGATTATGGGACATTGAAACAGTTGAGATAGTTCACAGGCTAGGTATGTGGCTCCTTGACTGAGCATTTGCCTAGAAGATGCACAGTCCTGGCATATGCACAATCCATAGCACTTCAAAAATAATCTTAAAATAACTTCTTGATGACAGACATTCTTATCTGAATCATTTTCTACAAATTTAAAAGTTTATTCAATTAGTCAATCATGTCTTTCTAAAAATAATCATCATAGCCAGATGTGGTGGTGCACACGTTTAATCCTAGCACTTGGGAGGCAAGAGCCAATCGAATCTCTGTGAGCTTAAGGCCAGTCTGGTCTACAGAGTGAGTTCCAGGACAGCTGGGGCTGCAGGGAGACCCTGTCTCAAAAAGACAAAAAATAAATAAATAAAAATAATCACCACGTTTTTCATATTAAAAACATTATTTTGTGACAGGGGTTGTTGCAGATGTTTGTAATCCCAACCCTCTCTGGAGATGATGAATCCAAAGCAAGCGAGACCCATCTCAATAGAAGCAAACACATAAAACTAATTTCCCTCTCACTAACCGTGTCTTTCACCTTTTGCTGATACATTTTAGTCCTATTAACCATATACTTACAAGTACTAAGAACCATAAAGACAGAATCACATTGGAGTTATTTTACAGAGGACATGGACAAAGAAACAATCATAATCGTCTGTAATAAACATAATACTAGTATACGAGAATAGTCATAACCCAGGATAAATACAAATTATTTCTATTTGGAGAGTTCAGAAAGCTTTCACATGGAAGACATCCTATGAACAAATTGAAGTGTTGCAGAGTTTCAAAGGGGTGATGACTAATAAGGAAAGAAAGCTGAAAATGTAAATGAAAAGTACAAAGAAGTGGTGCTTAATGATAGAGTTAGATTTTGTTTAGGAAGAATTGGTGGCATGGAAGAGGGGAATGAATAATGACATGGCTGGAGGAGGAGTCATAACAGACAGCTCTCTACACATTTTAAGTAACCTAATTCTCTCACTTGTGACATTGAATTTCCCAATTGACAGCAGATCGCTTGCCACATTCACCATAGGTGGGAAAAGACCAGTCTCAGTTACATAATCTATAGCCTTGGCCTGTGCTGGCTATACTGTTGAGTTTTATCTTTTATCTTACAAACTTGGGTAGACATTACAGAGACCCCTGCCACACTCCACCATTCTGTGTACATGACTGAGCACCACATGGAGTTGCTGTGCTACACCTTCCCTTGTGAAAGTTCTCTCTGCTTTCCTACTTGATCTTTCTCCTCTCAACTCTTCATCATTGCTTTTCATGACTTCAAGCTTTTATAAGCTACAGTAAAATAACTAATAATAATAATAAATGAATTTTCTGGTTAGCCATAATATGGTAAAGTATGTACAGCATTTAATTCTCAAGAAAAAATTATAAAGTAGATATCCAGGTTTCACATTATGGTAACGTACAAAATTTGCTTAATTTCGCACAAGGTAAAAGTGACAGAGATGTGATTATAGCAAGTCTGTCAGGCTTTGGAATCCATATATTTCCTAGTGCATAATAATCTTTAACTATTTCTTGGTCTCTTTCTTTCTCATACTCGCTCTGCCACAGTGACATTTCTAATTCTGTTCTCAGATACTCTGCATCTGAGGTCCATTCTTTTTTATCCTACTCACCCTCATTTTGATCCTAAAATAAAAGCAATTTTTTTCACACCTTGCTCAAGTTTATCCAAACCCAACATGTACAAATTTAGTCTTTACAACCATGCTGAGCTTTTATGATCTGTCCAATGTTCCCAAATTCTACTTGGCACAACTGTCATTGGCAACTTGTCTCATAGCCTTATATAACATTTGAGACCTGCTACTACATGTAAATCTCTTCATTCAACTTCTTTTCAAATCTCACCATGTCTACCATTGGGTCCACATGATCTCATCTACATGTACACTGACCTCATTCAGTCACTGATGAGGAAAGCTCCATCTGCTTTCTAACCCTACGGTATTTGTTAGTTTTTTAATGCTGGCTCAGAGAGAGAAGGTGGCTCACTTGCAGAGTCAAAGCAATAGAACTGATGTAGGTGACTCAGAAGATCCTCCAGATGAGAAGTAGGTTATCTGAAGACAGAAGAGAAAGTTTCATTTAAATTTAATTTAATTTAAATCCTGCCTTCCATTCCAGGTAAACGAACTCACTTATTTTATTTGCATTATTCCTTTAGTTCTCATTCAACTTTCTCTTCTGTCTTCAGATAAAAATTAAACTGTACAACTGCATGCCTTTAATCTCAGCACTTGAGAGGCAGAGACAGGCAAATTTCTGTAAGATCCTGGCCAGCTTTCTCTACATAGTAAGTTCCAGACTATCTGGGGCTACAGGGAGACTCTGTCTCAAAAAAAATGGAACATTTAAGTTTCAGCAGAAAATGGAGTATATAGAAAGGGTCTGGGACCCATACCAATGCTGAAAAATTATCTACTGCTAATTATCTGTAGTTAGAGTGACCTTGACTAATATAAAAGTGAATAAGTGCCTCACTAGTTTAAGTCCACCTGTTTCTTCCTGTATTTTTTTTTACTGCCCAGTGGGTCCCTCTTGATCTGATATTGATATTCCTCTATATTCTAATATTTTGTCCTTGCTATATTCTCAGTACAACTTGAGCTATCTGGAAAAAATTTGAAGTTCTTTGCTGTAACACTGATCAAGAAAATATACTCACACAGACTCTGCCTGCTATGTGAAGTGCTTTTCACCTCAACCTCTTGACAAGGGCTTATTCAGATTTTATCTTCTTTCAGACCAACCTGGCTGTCCATTCCTCTCACCCATATCCTGCCCATCACTCAAAGTTGTTCAGTGCTACTTGTGATTTTAGGACCTTTTGAACCTTAGAACATTATATGGTAACATATTATTCTGATTACCTGACACTATTAGATTTGTGAACCCCTTTAAAATACCAATATACCAATTTTATCCCTTTTTTGCTAGCCTTTTCATTTCTAGCATCTATCACAGTCTGTGAGTCTTGTTTGATACTTAGTAATCAAATGATTTGTGATCTCTGATTAAGATCATATAACTCACCAAACAGCATTCTATTTACTGTTCTTTAGGGCCTTGGTAGAGCAGGTCATCTGGGTTAAGTTTGGTTTAGAGATCTTGGTTTGTTGTCCAGCATTCAGCTCTCTGCTGAGCTGTCCTGGAGAACATGCAGCACAGCACACATGAATCTTTGTCTCTCAGCAGGGAAGAAGTTTCAAAATGAAAAACTGTAATAGAAATAAAGCAGAAGCTTTGGAGAAGTATACTCTCAACCCGGGAAAATTCCTTCCCTATGAAGTAAAAGAGTTTTACACCTATAACTTCTCCAATAAGAAAGACTGTGGGGTCCAGACAGAATCTACAGAAATGAAAGATTATTTTGTCATTGAATCAAAGAAAATGTAATATCCCTTTGGCAGGTATACATGAGAAAAATGTTAAATTCAAAATTCATGAGGTTAGTTGTGGACTTGACTCATGCCCGAGAACCGGGAATGTGAGATACGTTTCTGCTGGAAATGAATTTTCTCTGTCTCTGCCCACGGTTTCCCGGTCCTCTCACCCTCACTCTCCCTCACTCTTCCTCTGCAGACAATCCCTGGTAGCTTTGTCCATTGACTCCACCCACTGTGTCACCCAGGCGGCATCTAGACCTGATGAGTCCCAAGGCTCCATCTTCTTCTCTATGATAAAGTGAATATGTTTCTTTAATACATTAATATTATTTGAACGATGATGCTAATAAGAATTTCAAACAGTCCTCTCTCTCTCTGGAGCTGTTGACTTGGATTCTGGTCAATTCTGGCTGTTTCCTTTCATGGGCTGACAGTTTGTTCAGGAGTAACCTTTCGATCCTACTAATGAAGCACAAGCAATTAGATATATAGGTTTTACTTCTCATCCACCTGTGCCCCTTTTCTAAGCCTAGGGAACAATCTGCGGAAGAGGGGGCGTGGTAGAATGTAAAGGCTGCGATTGGGATGAACGGTGAAACTACAGCGATGTAGTCTGGACACTCATTTGATCAACTTGATTGAACAAACAACCTGTCACCCCCCACTGAATGGTGGGACTGTGGGGGTTTGGGCACAACAGTCTGTAGATTGGTTTTGCACGAAGGATGCTTATACTCATGGATTATCACTTATAGCCAAAAAAAAAAAAAAAAAACCTGAAAGATGCAGGACAGTTATGGCAGAATACATGATCTGGGATGGGGTGGGGTGGGGGGGAAGGGAAAGGGAAATATGCCTGATCTGAATTGGAAAATGATGTACGAAATGCACAAACCATCAATAAAAATTAAATTAAAAAATAATTTAAAAAAAATAATTTCAAACAGACGAAGAATGATTTCACTGTACTTTGTCACATTAAACTGCTGAGAGAAGTAAAACTTTATCTTTATCCCCTTCATCTAAGAATTATCAGGATATAATTGTATATAGGGTTAGAAATGTAAGCATTGGGGTTAAAGCAAATTTAAAAGTTCTGCCTTCCTTGTAGATGAATGTTGGCCTTTTCACTTAAAAAAAAAAAAAAAAAAAAAAAGACCAGGCATGGTGGCACATACATTTAATCCCAGCCCTCAGGAAGCAGAAACACGTGGATCCCTGTGAGTTAGAGAACAGCCTGGTCTATCTACTAAAGTCCGAACCAGCCAAAGCTACATAATGAGACCATGTTTCAAAAACACATAAACAAAATAAATATATATCTCTGTTCTTTTTAGATTGGTTTACACTGGTCTTTCCTTTATGCTGAGAATAGACACTTTTTGAAAGGTGAAAGGCATTTTTATTCTAATTTTAAAGAAGTGGAGTTAAGAAAGATACAGGAAATATCTGCAGCTCATAGATAGACTATTACATTTTAAAATCTCCCTAGGCCCCATTTGGATTTTCAATAAATTGCATTTTAAAATATTGAATAAGTACCATAGCTACTTTTTTCACTGAAATTATAGCAATTGTTTCTAGATACTATCACAGAATTCTGAGTATTGAGCTCTTTTTATTCTGATTATTATGAAGAATTGTACATTATTTAGTTCTTCCAGTAAATGTAATCTTAAAAATAAACTTTTGGTATGGAATGTGTTGTTGCAAAATAATTATCTTTAATGAGATTTGTGGTAGATAGACAGAAAGGACTGTGGGGGAGGGCCTGGACTGGGGACAGAACTCAGGGCCTCACATATGCCAAGAAAGTGCTCAGCTTCTCTCCTAGCCTAAGAATGTTCTAAAAATAACAATTGCTCCAAGACACTTGGGCACTTGTACTTGTTTTATCAATATTTTTAACTGCAAGGGCATTTTCAGGCTCTTAAGTCTAACTTGTTTAAATATAAGATTCACCTAAGGAAAAGGGTTGGACACAGAAATGTTCATCCTTGGACATATAAGAGGAAAGCAAGCTGGAATCCAAAACAAAGGAGAGTTGAAAACTCAACAAAGCACTCGTAGAGTGGGCAGTGCTCCTGCTGCAACCCGGACTGTGTCCTGCCTTCTCTCTCCCCTGTAACCTCATCGTTCAGTATCTCCTATTACTCCAGAATGAAAAGACCTTGATGGCCATGCTTAGGCTATGGATCAAAGGAAAAAGACAAGGAGATTGCACAGGTCCTTCAGAGTCTGGGTAGCAGGCCATTGAAACAGGAAGGACTTTCTGTCCTTTCTCAGTTATGGTCCAGACCTGACCAGAAAATGGTCTGGACATGGTCACCAATGAACAGGTGGAGGTCACAGAGCTAATGTGTGACAAAATGTGGCTTAGCAGACACTTCACTTCTCCATTGATCTCTTTGAAAACAGCAAGTTAGGTGGTAATGGCTGAGCATTACTGCATAATATTTGGAAATGTTTTCTGTTTCTAAGAAATTTTCTTCTATTATAAACAAGCCTAACAAAATGTGCTACTATGGAAACAGATTTTGGCATCTTTAAAACACACATGTACTGATGGAGGCTGAGCTGCCCATAGTCAAAAAAATGTAGTCTTAAACTTGTTTGCATAGTTCTTCTTAAATAGTGTTTTATTATCTCAGGGGCTGACTTTGTGCTTGAAAACCAGTTTATTTATAACCTGTTGTAACTGCTGTAGTCTATTTGCAGTTAGGAAATGCAGAATTCAAAGTGATCTCCTAGCTTGTAAGCAAACTGAGATGCTCTATGCCTGTTCATGATAAAATGAGTTGAAATGTCAAGAAACTAACTCTAGCAAAGAGGGTTTAATATCAAATATTTCCTATGTGTCTTATCTCTTAGTTTTTATTATGAATATGCTGATAATCGATAGTCAAGAGGAAATAAGATTTCTGATTTATTGAGCTAGAATTATGCCACCATGCTTCTGTAAAAAATGAAGGTGGCAACATGGTGAAACTGACCAATTGTGTTGTAACAACTTTGATTCTCTTTCCCTTGACCCTTTTCCCTGCTGTCTGGAGCCATAGCAAAAGGGTTCTGCATCTCTTGCTACTGTAGTGCTGAGGTTACTTAAGTTACATAAACATACCTCAGTCTCTGTTTCTTAAAAATGCCTCTATTGGGTTAGAAAGTTGCCTCAGCAGTTAAAGAGCATTGACTGCTCTTGCAGAAGACTTAGGTTCAACTACTAGCACTGACATAGCAGTTAACAACCATTTGTAACTCCAGTTCAGGGGAATTTGATGCCTTATTCTAACCTCCATAGGCATCATATGACACAGGTGCACTTACATACATGCAGGCAATACACTCATACACATAAAATAAAAATAATAAATAAAACATTTTTAAAAGACAGGTATCTATTAAGTCCTGCTAGTCAACTGACAAAAATAGAGGTAAATGTGTTTCATATTTTGCATAGAAATGCAGCAGTACAATATTACTTCATAAATGTGATCTCAAAAAATGAATTTCTCCCTTAATTTTTCATGCAGTTAACATAAGAATACTTGGAATCACATGTAGGGATGGTCTAGCAAAAATGTAGTCATGTTTTATCCATTTAGCATGTGTTTATTTTTTTCTTATGTTCACAAGATGATTTGTTCAGTTCAGTGATATAGCTGAAAATCATAAGAAGTAGGAAAAGCACACTCCACCTAACAAATCAGAAATGGTTCTTATTTTATATTTAATTGAATAATTGACTCTTACAATTTTCTACATACACAACAAATTTTTGAGGGTTCTTCGTAATCACATAACAGAAGTTATCATGCCATAAACACTCAATTCCACATCCAACCAAAATATTCATATGTTGCTTAATTTCCTGATGAGACACACAATGTAAATACTTACAGATGAATTTTTTAATTGAACTCAAACCATCAGGTTCTGTTAAACTGCTGTGTGTATCTTGCTTAATTTCTGTTCATTAATTTATATCCACTCAATAATGGAAAGTAAATTTTGAGGAAATAAACATTCATGTAAATACATTCTGCACTTAACTTTATAAGCAAGAACAAAGAGAAGTGAATTTATCTTCATAAAACCATAGTTTATCAACTCATTCAATCAAAAGACTTAATTTTAGCTATTAAAAATTGAAGTAAGTGCTGTGGGGATAGCGCAGCCATTAAAGGCTGAGGCTGAGAACAACAACAAAAAAAAGAAGTTCGATTGCCAGCATGGGGCTGGAGAGATAGCCTAGCAGTTGAGAGTGCCAACTGCTCTTGCAGAGGACCCGGGTTCGATCCCCAGCACCCACATGGCGGCCGAGGGCCGTTCGAAACTCCAGTTCCAGGAGAACTCCAGTTCCAGGGGAATCCAACACCCTCTTCTGACCTCCGTGGCATTGCACGACACGGGTGCACAAACCTGCATACAGACAGTATATTCATACACATACAGAAATAAATAAAATTTTTTAAAAGTTGAAGTAAAATATATGGCTGTAACTTGTTTTGCTATTCTTTTTATATAGGGTTTATATGATATTGTTTATATGATAGGGTTTGTATGGTATATAGCTTATAAGGAACTCTGCCTCTCCATATTTCTGTTTTATGATAGTAACTAATAACTAAAATATTACAACTCTAAGATATTCCAGATAGTTCAAAGACTTTTGAATTGTTAAAGTGTGTAATTTATTTACTTTAATATCCTTCAGCGAATGAAAATTACTAAGGTCATCTCTGTTCAAATATATGATATTTCCAAAGGTAAAACCATGATTACATAACAAAGGCTATTTATAAGAAACTGGGTCCAATGTTAATAAGCCATGCACCTGCTCCATGGTAAAGTCTCCACATGTGTATCTAATTTAATCATCACCTCTGTAAAAGGTATCAGTATTTTCAGTTTTATGACAAGAAAATAAAGACTCAGAAGAAATAATAATTTTCCTCTTGTATTATCAATGTTCTAATAATACTCTATATCTAGGCCACTTGAGGAAAAGGAGAATTTAGTGTTTATAATTTGTTCAGAAGACTGGAAAATTCTTTTCTGTAAATATATTATTGAATTTTTGTGCATTTAACATAATACATTTTAATCAAATTTAGACCTCCTGCCCCATCCACACCATCATAGCCACCCCCACCCTCAGTTTTCATGCCTTTGTCAGAGACAACTTTTGGCTCCAGAACTCTCATCTCAGTCACAGGTGAGAAAGTTGCTGTTGCTTTTGCTGTTGCTGTTGAAGCACAGATGAATCAGAAGCTTCCTTCATCCACATGAGCTGATGGATGACCCACACATTCCCTCCCTCTGCCTGCAACCTGTGTGTGAATCAAAGCTTCACATGGACTCACATATCCTGTAAGTGATATCATGGAGCAGTTGTCTTCCTGTATGTGGCTTATTTTACTTGGTGTCATATCCCCAATTTCCATCCATGTTGTTACATATGACAGCATCTTCCCCTGGCTACAGGCTGCATTAGTGGAAAAGTGAGCTTCAGCTGGTCTATCATACAGTACAGTGACTATACAAAGAACAGTAATGCACTGTGCATGAAAACTGTCCAAAGATTAAACTTGAAGTGTTTCCACAACAAAAGGCAACTGAGGTAGTAGATATGCCAAGTAGTCTGCTTTAATTATTCTACACTATGGGGCTGGAGAGATGGCCTAGCGGTTAAGAGCGCCGACCGCTCTTATAGAGGACCCGGGTTCGATCCCCAGCACCCACATGGCAGCCGAGAACCGTCTGAAACTCCAGTTCCAGGAGAACTCCAGTTCCAGGGGAATCCGACACCCTCTTCTGACCTCCATGGCATTGCACGACACGGGTGCACAAACTTGCATGCAGACAGTACATTCATACACATACAGAAATAAATAAAATTAATTAAAAATTTTAAAAAAATTATTCTACACTGTACATTTATATCAAAATATCACACTGTACTCCACAAATATATACAATTATAATTTCAATTAAAACTTTAATTAACATTATTTGATGAACATGCTATCTTTTATTCCGTGTGTTGTTCTTTTATTTTTTTAAAATCGGGTGACTGTTTGTGGCCTTAAATCTATTCCATTAATTCTATTAAATCAATTAATTAAATTTTCAATTCTATTGCATTAATCAATGTGTGTATTTTATGCCATTACCATGCTCTTTTTATTACTGTAGCTCTGAAATATGACCTGATACCAGCAATGGTGATGCCTCCAGTTCTTTTATTCTTCAAGATTGTTTTGGTTATACTAGGTTTTTGTGTTTCCATATGAAATGTGAGGTTACAATTTTTATTTCTGTGAAGATTTCTGTACTGAATCGGTAGATTGTGAGGTTACTATTTTTATTTCTGTGATTTCTGCACTGAATCAGTAGATTGCTTTTTTTTTTCCAGGAAGGCCAATTTCACAGTGTTAATCCTCTCCATCAATGAGCATGGGCGTTCTTTCCACCTTTCCATCTTCAAGTATCTTCTTCAAATTCTTTCTTCACTGTCTTAACATTTTTATTTTTTTTTTCTCAATGTAGCAGACCAAAAGGCCCAGGTTTTTATTGAGCAAGTTAACAGGTTTAGTCAAAAAGACCAAAGCCCGTGTCGTCATCAGATTCCTCTGATTCTTCTTTCTTGACCTCCACTTTCTTCTCCTCAGCTGGGGCAGCAGCAGTAGAGGGGGCAGGAGCACCTGCTGGGGCAGCGCCAGCTGTGGGAGCAGGTCCACCAGCACCTACATTGCAGAGGAGGCTCCCAGTGTTGACACTGGCCAGGACCTTTGCAAGCAAGCAAGGCCAAAAAGCTTCATCATTGACACCAGCTGCTTTAATAAGAGCATTGATCTTATCTTCTATGATGGTGACCTCAGACCTTGTCATCGTGTAGGATGGGAGCAGAGTAGATGCAGGTGGGCTTGGACTCGGAGGCCATGCTGAGAACTGTGAGGTGCTAGTCACTGGATGAAGTGAGGGCCTCACCCCAACGCAGCCTTAGCTTCCTCAGAAGGACCGAGCACCTTGGCGGCAGCTGAGGGAAGGCAACGTTTTTATTATACAAGTCCTTCACTTACTTGGTTAGATTCATTCCAAAATATTTGTGGTTTTCATTGTGGGAGTTTCTAATCATCTGATGGTCCTTTAGGTCACGCGTGGCCACAATCCACACAGTATTCTTCCCTCCTAGAACCAGGCCTGGCAGTCCCATAGGACTGCAAGCTTCAAGTCTGTCTCTTGCCTGCAGGTTGAGAGTCTCTAGGCTTAGCTCTGCCAAGGAGGGGGGAGGGAACCACGAGGAATTTACCCAATGGAATAAGAAAAACATGAACTCTGAGAGTCTGGGAGATAAACTCCTTTATTCATGATAGCAGTGTGTTTATATACCAAAAGTTACTGTGCTCTGGGCAAGGAAGTGGAGGCAGCAGGGTGTGAATGAGGGGAAGGGAAGTGAGAGCCATCGTGGCCCCCACCAGGGGCAGCAGAGCTACTGTTTGTGTAAACAGTAAGCTAGAGCTGTGACATCTTTGCTCAATACATCAAAGGAAGAGGCCGTCAGGGTCTGGAACTTTGCGGAGATATGCAGAGCAGGATACTGCCTGCCCATCTGCAGTTCCTTACCTCCAGCCAGGCAAAGTCCCATTCATTCATTTCATAAATGAGGTCACCTGCTGGATTTCTTTTGCAATGTGTTTCTTGTGGTTAATGTTCTGTCCTGATACTTTGCTGAATGAGTTTTAAGCACTAGGAGTTTTTAGGTGAATTCTTTAGGGTCTTTTATGTATCAAATCATATTATCATCTGTAAATAACCATATTTGACTTCTTCCTTTCTGGTTACTGTCACCTTTATCTCCATTTGACTTTATGCTCTAGCTAAGAATTTAAGAACAACATTGAACAGGAATGAAGAGAATGAACATTCTTGTCTTGTTCCTGATTTCCCAGTGGATGGATCCATACTGAGGGCTTTGGGGAACCCAACATTGAGTCCATAAAATATACAGAGTAATATTTAACAAAGCATCTGAAATCAGGCAAGGGGCATTTAGGAGAGGGTGTAGAGAATGGGCTCCAAAATGATCAAAATATAAGAAATTTACAACAATTCAATAAAATTGAAAACTCTTGGGCTGGAGAGATGGCCTAGTGGTTGGGAGCACCGACCGCTCTGGCAGAGGACCCGGGTTCGATCCCCAGCACCCACATGGTGGCTGAGAACCATCTGGAACTCCAATTCCAGGAGAATTCCAGTTCCGGGGGAGTCCGACATCCTCTTCTGACCTCCGCAGCTTTGCACGACATGGGTGCACAGACCCGCATGCAGACAGTGCATTCATACACATAGAGAAAAGTAAATTAAAAAAAAAATTAAAATATATATATATAATTAAAAACTCTAAATTAATACATAATAATAAGGCAGGTCTGAGACAAGCAGGTTGGATGGGTGCTGAATTTTGTGTGAAATCCCTAAAACTATGCTTTTAAACTTTCTAACCTTATTCTACAAGTATTAAAAGAGATTAAAAAAAAAGAGCCTGTGATATTTACCTCAGGTATGTAGCTAACAATTTAAAATTTTGGAGAAAAGATGGTATTAAAAATGGGAGATTGTCAAAATTTGGAAGGTTTGTGCACTATGGGTATACACTAAAAGTGTTATAAATTAAGACGGGATCACACATCAAATATTTATTGACAGTTCAATTTATACTAATAAGAACTTTTGTAGGAACTGAACCATAAGCAGATGTATAAGAAATTTACAATGTGTGTAAATTCAAACAATATGTGTAAATTCAAACCATTTTCCACACGGTGGAGTTGTTATAAGAAAGATACTGTCATGGTAAACAGTCATAAAAACACAGCATGGTACTGATGCAACAACAGACATGCAGATAGTAATGGGGTAATTTCACCAGAAAAGACCACCCAGACACAAAATTGATGCCAATAGAAAGAATTTGGTCAGTTGACAAACTACACACCAGGTATTCAGTCAAGGATGTGCAGCAAAGCTGGGAGGAATTTTATATAGGAAAAACCATTTCCAGGGGTGAAAATTTTAAGTTCCCAAGCTTAGGGGTGGTCACCCCCTCTAACAACTTTATTCTCTAAAATCAAGTCAAGAATAAAGTACAGAAACCATGAATTCAAGTTACAGAATGAGTCTCTAAGCAACCAGGTATGCACTGACCTATCCTAGTTCAGTTGTCTGTTCCCATACTTTGAGTTAAGTTTAGGTGCCTCATCACAAGATCAATGGAAAACAATAGAAGACCCAAACATTAGTGCATGCAATTTCAGCCATCTGAGATTTGACAAAGGTGCCAAGAACACACAATGGAGGAAAGACAGCACCTTCAACAAATGGTGCTGGCAAAAAAGCTATTAAAAGTAAAGGTAAAAATAGGTTACTTACTAGTGGATGGTGAACCCCAGTGAGTGGATTAGAAAGTTTTGGGATGATATATTTTAAAAAGTCACTTTCACACAACTCACAACATAGTATGATTTATTCTGACAAGAAAAATTATATAAAAGGGAAAAGGCAAGGGGTTATTAGTCCACAATTAGTTATTACAACCCATGAGATCATAGAGGCCATCCAAGAAAGAATGTCCTTACAGTCTCTTTCTTTGCATTCTCCATTTCCTGGGGCCACTTCACACAGGACCAATCAAGTGGACCCAGAGGGATGCAGTCCACAGGCTCCATTTCTCTTACCTCCCTGAAGATAAAAGTACAGAGGTAAAGGAATTCAGAGAATAAAACTTGAGGGTCAGAAGTGGGAAATGGTAGTAACAAACACAGGCTCTCAAAGTGTCAAGCACTGCAGCAGAGGTTTAGAGACAAAGATGAATGAGTTCTACTATAGAAGAACTTTTCATATAGTAGAAATTTCAAACACAATCACAGCAGATAACCTTTCTTTCATGATAAAAAAAGTTGCTACAGCCGAGGCTGAACTGTCAACTCACCTTGTACCTGCTTCATCTTTTTTTTATTTTTTTTATTTATTTCTGTATGTGTATGAATGTACTGTCTGCATGCAAGTGTGTGCACCCGTGTCGTGCAATGCCACGGAGGTCAGAAAAGGGTGTCGGATTCCCCTGGAATTGGAGTTTCAGACGGTTCTCGGCCGCCATGTGGGTGCTGGGGATCGAACTCGGGTCCTCTGTAAGAGCGGTCAGTGCTCTTAACCGCTAGGCCATCTCTCCAGCCCCCCTGCTTCATCTTATTACAAACTATGAAGTGATCATAGAAGCTTCAGTGTTATTAATTTTTTCACCTTTCATAAAACTACTGAGCTCACCTCTATAATGAAAAATGAGCTATAACAGTTGCAGAATTAAGTTAAACTTAGAAAAGATTGAAAATGATAACATCATTATGAGGACCACTGATATTCCATCATTAGTAACCCAGGGCAGTTACTACAGGCACACTGTCAGCTTTCATGAACATTTGATGGCTACTGTCCCCCAGAGCTGTTACCAAAGAATTTTAGAACCAGATCCCTGACAGGGTGTATTGTGGAGCCATACATCCTGTGCTCAGGCAGTGACTTTGATATTAATTACCTTTCAATCATGTAGAACTTATTTAAAAAATCTTTGCACTACATTTCTTCAAGTTGCAATATCTGCTGGCAGATCATGATGAACTTGTAAAGTGACATGTAAGTGTATAATAAGTAAGTTAAGTAAAGAACTAAGAACAACACACATTGTTTATTAGTATCATATCATTTCAAGATATTACTAAAATAATATTTAAATTGTTTAAAGCACTATTAATTATCCAGAGCTCTTAACACCAATTCATGGTTGAAATGACAGATAATAAGTTCTGTCTCTCATTTATGTTTTTACTTTTCCTCTGGTATGATTTTTTTATGAACCCAAGTTTGTGGAGTAGAACTAATAATAAACAAAACCAAAATAATTTTTCATAAAATACCACTTGGGCACTGTCTCTTTCTTAAGTCAGGAGGATCAGCTTAGCGGGAGGCACTGGCCACCCCCAAGGTTTTCTTGATGGCATTCTTGACTTCCTGGTTCCTCAGGCAGTAGATGAAAGGATTCAGCATGGGAGTGAGGACTGCATACACAGCTGAGATTAGTTTGTTGGAATTAAAGGATGCAATAGCTCTGGGACGAACATACATGAAAATCATGGCTGTGTAATAAATTATGACCACAGTGAGATGGGATGCACAAGTAGAGAAAGACTTCTTCCTTCCCTGGGTGGAGGGTATATGTAGAATGGTGGAAACAATGTAAACATAGGAGAGGACAGTGGTAATGAGAGGGAAAACAAGAATGACAATCGCCAAAGCAAAGTCCACTAACTCGGCCGTGGACATGTCTTTGCATGCCAGTTTGAGGATGGGCGAGATATCACAGAAGAAGTGGTTCATGACATTGGAGCCACAGAAAGCAACATGTGAAATGAAGTAGACTTTGACAACGGAGACCATGAAGCCACTAAAATAGGAGAGGGCCATCAACTTCACACAGTAAATTGTAGTCATGATGACTGAATATCGGAGAGGGTGGCAGATGGCCACATATCGGTCATAGGCCATGGCTGACAGCAGCACACATTCCGTGCAGGCAAGTGAGATAAAGAAGTAGAGCTGGGTCATGCATCCTGTGAAGGAGATGCGCCTTCTCTGCAGGAGGAATCCATCTAGCATCTTAGGGACTGTGACAGACACGTACCAGAGCTCTAGAAAGGACATGCTACTCAGGAAATAGTACATGGGCTTATGGAGGGAGCCAGTGACCCAAACAGTAAACATAATAATGAGATTCTCTGCAATAATCAACAGATAGACCACAAGGAAGAGGAAGAAGAGCAGGACCTGCAGCCACGGGGCTGTGGGGAAGCCCACCAGGATGAACTCACTGACCAGAGTAATGTTTATGTCCCCCATGACTGAAAGCACTGGGAGACATTGAAGTCTTCTGCAATAATGCCACAGTAAAGGCAATGACTATGACATCAGACAAAAAGTGAATCAGTAATTCAGTCTTCCTGTGACTAAGAATCATAGTATAGTTTCTATTAACAGACTTTCTTCTTCAATGTAATGAAACACTTAAATGTACTGGTTTTATTTTTGGAGAATTTCATGAATGAATTCTATGTTTACATCATTTCTACTCCTCCTTCTCTCCTATCTAATTGTTCTCATATCCCAGAACCAAAAATTTACTTGCAGCCCAATTCTCTCTTATCATGAGCACTTATTGAAATGTTGCTGTCCGTGAGATTCCTAGATCCTTTGTTAGTGATGATAGTCCAATATGACCCTCCTCATTGATTCCATCCTTCTATTTAACTTAGAAAGCAAGCATTTATTATTTCCTGAAATGAGATGGTAGTGGAGAGTATTCAGTCAGAAAGTCCTCCAAGTTCAGTATTTGAGTGATCCCTTAGCTGTAGTCCATTGATCCAGAAGAACTTCTTCAGACAGGATTCTGTGGAAGATTTTCTTAAACAATAAACATTTATGAGACATCTACAAAATCTAGCTCGGGGGGGGGGTGGAGGGGCTATGGAGGTAACTCAGCAGGTAAGCAGATTCTGCACAAGCATGAGTACTGAGGTTCAGATCTCCCATACCAATGCAAATGTCACCTAGGCATGGCACCCTGCCTGTAATCTCATCATGGGGAAGCTAAAATGGAATTCACAGAGCAAGCTGGCTGACAAGACTAGCTAAAGAAATATGGGGGCTGGAGAGATAGCCTAGCGGTTAAGAGCACCGACGCTCTTGCAGAGGACCAGGGTTCGATCCCCAGCACCCACATGGCGGCTAAAACCGTCTGTAACTCCAATTCCAGGAGAACTCCAGTTCCAGGGGAATCCGAGACCCTCTTCTGACCTCCGCGGCATTGCACGACATGGATGCACAGAACTGCATGCAGACACTACATTCATACACATACAAAAATAAATAAATAATAATAAAAAAAATTTTTTTAAAGAAAGAAATGTATAATGGGTTCAGTGAGAGAGCCAACCTTAAGATGCAAGGTAAGGAAAGACCACAGAAGACATCTGATGTCAAACTCCAAGACACATGGGCCTACATATGCACACCATCCAAAAACACATGAGCACACACATGAAAATGCACACCACACAAACAAACACACACACACACACACACACACACACAAATACAAAAAAAAACTTATATCAAGTGACACACAGCATGTGCTTCCCAATGCAGATATCTCTACCCAATGTACTGTAGTCTTCCAAAACTCAAGACACTGTTCTTTGTGGCTGTGAACTCAATGTCTGGAACAGTGACTGCCGAACACATGAACAGTAAATGAATATGGATTAACATGTGGAAATTTCCTAACAACTTGGAAATTCTTAGAAAATAGGAAGAAAGATTTCCAGACAACTACTAGCTGGAGAAAATTATAGACCAGAATCCATGTCTTTGACTTTCATACCCAAGGATGCATTCACATCTAGAGATCACACTCTCAAGGATAAGTTTCTATAAAGCATATCCATAAGGTTGTAACTTTAGAACTGACCTATGGTCTTTGATCTTCTGATAAATCACTGTCTAAATATTAAATAATTGTCTAAATATTAAATCACTGTCTCCAGCTCTACTTCAGAGACATGCGGCGAGTCACAAAGGTACATGGTGAATAATAAGACCAATGCATCTGACAGATGGAGCGCAGCATCTTTGTGTGTGAGCTGGCCCAACTTTCTTATTAATTTTGTCAGTGTCTCACTTATCCTATATCCTATGAGCATGGATTTGGCAAACTCCTTCTCTCTCTCTCTCTCTCTCTCTCTCTCTCTCTCTCTCTCTCTCTCTCTCTCTTTTTCCTGCTCTCTCTCTCCTCTCCTTTCTCTCTCATGTTCTGTTAGCACAGAGAAGGTAAGAATGTTTTAGACTATGCAGAAATTATCCTGTTATGTCATTGGACTACAGATATCATGGGAACAGCTCCTTGCAAGGGACCAAATGAAGAAATACATAATGGCACTGCTACCTTCTTTCTATTGCAGCACACATTGGCAGCACACAGCAGCATTTGCTAAATGGAAGTATGTAGATTCCAATCTACATATTCTATTTTGAGAAGGTTTAGTAGTAAGGAGCTTCACATTCATTAATGACTTTAGCCAAAGTCTTTTCAGAGGAGATAAAATTTGCTTGGTATCACAGAACAGCCAGGTCTTCCCCGTGATCTGGTCTCAGTAAACAAGCAACACCAACATAAAAATCCCCACACCACACATAACAATCACTTTCTATTATCAGCCACACTCTTTACCACATACTCACCTCTATGTAGTCTTTTAGAGTCCTGACTATATAATCAGACTAATGTCTCAGTCTTCTTTACAGAGCCTAGCAGTTGTGTCATACTCCATAGGTAAATTATCAAGTTTCATTGCCTCTCCTATAAAACAGAAAAGTACAGTACATAGCCAGCTGAACTGTGCTACAAGAACTGAATGGAGCAATGAGTAGAAGGCATGTGACATAAAACTTGATTCATAGTTATCCTTCATACATATTCATTGTTCTATGACATGCTAGACTCATGGATGTTCACTCAATTATATATGTTCATGTATGATTACTCACCTGAACTCATAAACATATACAGTCATTCATCACCTTTCTTTTCCTCTGAGATTCTGAGAAATAAAATCACTCAAATTTCTTAGAAAATTTATTTACTGCATCTGTGGAAATCTCTGTGTTACAAAATATTCATTCCTTTTTCCTGCTTTACTTTTTGATAAATCATTATTCTCACACATCTGCTTTCACACATCTGCTTTCTTAATATTTTCCATATTTTTGCAATTAATGTACTCTCAGTATGTTCTAGTAGGAAGCACAAAGGAATGGAAATCATCTCCGTCTGTGATCCCTAGTGTGGAAGCAAAGTCACTCAGTCACTCAGCTCTGGACTTTTATGGAATCCTAAGGAAAATACCCTTCCATTCTACTCTAGAACCTCTCTTACAGTCCTGAGTGTTTATTCTAAGAGATACCCACAGTGACTGACCTGTTCTGGAACAAGAAGTGTATCTGTGGGTCTCTAACAACCTAAAGCAAGATCCAGATTTACACAGTTTCCTCAACCTTCAATACATATGCATTGAATCTTCATTCCCAATTTTTATCCATAAAATACCCTTCCTCTTGTTCAAGAATACAACTTTGACCACTTTCCCAGGTGCCTCTTCATCTTCCTTGGAACTTTATCAGAGATCAGTCAATCTATTGGCATCATCAACCACTAACCATCATCTGCTTTTCCTTATTCTAGCAATAGAAATTTCTTTAGACATTAATACTGATTATAAGAAAGCAAATCTAGTCTATAGAATCGTATGCTCTCTAAAACACTACATTGGTCCTTAGTCTGCATGGTATAGCAGCTTGCAGCCAAGAAGCCTGGAGCAGAGACAAGATAATATACTCAGCATTTGCTTGTGTTTTCTCACATGCGTTCTCCCCAAGGGACAACTTAGACTTATTCTGTCCTGCCTCCAAGTGAACCTGGTGTACACTGCTAAGATCATGTTCTGGGAATCTCCATCTACACATCAATTTCTGTTTAAGATTGGATCATGCTTATTTATATTTGTAAACATAGTATGGTTCTCTCACTTCTGAATATATGCATGGTTATAACATCAAAACACTCAGAAACAAAAATAAGAAACTTAAGTGAATTAAAGGTATCATCAGAGATATTTACATGTATTTCATTTCTTACATAAAATTTGCTTCTTGTTTTTACTTATCTCTCAGTGATATTTAGGGAACTATGATATGCATTATGAGGAAGAAATTACATAGTTCTCGAGCTCTGCCATTTGAAAACATACAATATTATACATAAAATAAAAGACAACCATATAATTAAGTGGCGTTTGCCATAGGACAGATAAAAACAAAATGCTTTGAGGCCTCCAAGGAAATCCTTCCTACATGGGAAATGAGAAAAGTTTTCATCCCAAAACTGTCACCCAGATTCATGGAAGGAAATAGCTTCATAGTAATACCATGGTAAATAACATAAATCTCCTTCCCTCGCATACCACCAGCAGCATGCAGGCATGTGTGTGCACACTGCCATCCCCAAACCTTGAGGCTGTATGTGTGAGCCACTCAGTATCCATGCCTATGCTCCCAGGTAGTCCAGAACCTTGTCTCTAGTCCCAAACCTTGCTGCTGGACTAAGAACTGAGAAGTATCCCAACAGAACTTGGGCACACTGTGGACCACCTGGACCAACAAGGTGGAAATACTTATAGGATGCATCAAAATTTATTCTAAAAGGGATTTCATAGCAATAAATGCCTACATTCTTAAGAAAACACACACAAAATAATCTATATACCTCAAGGAACTAGAAAAGGATGAATAGGCCAAGCTTAAATCAGTAGGAATAAAAGTAAAATATTGCCCCTACCAGACACCATAATCTAGCAAATAAAAATCCTAGTGCCAGCAATAGACTCCTCTTTTGAAACTATTAACAAAGGGTCCCATAAGCCATCTAATACTGGCTATGGCTTGTACTCTGGGTTACCCACAGAACTCCACGGAAAGACCCTTGTATTAGTCACTTTTCTCCTGCTGTGATAAAACCACTATGACCAAGGGAACTTATAAAAGGAAGAGTTTGTTTAAGCTTATGATTGATGGCTCCAGGGAATTAGAGTCCATCGTAGCAGGAGTCATGGTGGCCAGGGCTGGGGCAGAAAGCCAAAGTTCACATCTCACATTGAGCACAGGAAGTCAAGAGAGAAATAGACTGGAGACTGGTAAAGCTTGTTAAACTCACTAAGCGCCCCCCCAACCCCGTGACATACTTCCTCCAGCATGGCCACACCTTCTAAGACCTCCTAGAACAGTGCCACCAACTGGGGACAAAATGTCTGAATACTTAAAGCCTATGGGGGACACTCTCATTCAAACCACCACAACCCTAATCCTTAAATCAAGCTGTAGAATGAACAAGGAGAAATCAAGCTGGTGCTGACTTCAGAGCTTCATCTCTACTGGCTAGTTTTCATAGTGCTGAAAGCACACTACCAGAAAAGAAAAGTAATCATCAACCTTTCCCAGCTGTGACTCCTGTGAGCTACAATAACAAATGGCTTTCCCAGTAGTACAATAGTGGCATGACTGAGATGGAAGTAACCAGCTACACTCTGCTTGGATTTAAGATCTGTTTCACAAGATGGAGCTCATACTTGACACTGATATCAGGCCTCAGAACTTTTGGCTAGCCAGGTCATGGGCCATAGTTGAGAGATTAATACTATTTAGTCTACTAAATAGACTTAGTATTAAATCAAGTCCTAAGGGCTTATTACTATACTCACAGATTAATGTATCTCTCTTAGTTCTCACCAAAGAGACAACTGGCCAACATGCAAAGAATAAAGGGCTGAAGACTGCTTATCCCTGAATAGGATACCTATATCAAACATCAGTCTCCCAAAGCTCAGGGATTATTGCAGAAGAAATGACCGAAAGATTTTAAGAGCTAGAAGTGGTAGATGACCACAAGGAAACACAGTTTCTTATTTTAACTCACAGCAATAGAAACAGAATACACAAGATGCATGTAAGTTCAAGCCAGACAAAATCCCAGCATAGACATGGGGTAAGTGGGGAAGAAACCTCAACTCTATCTGAAGAACTAATGACACCTTATAGCTGCTGTGAAGGAGGAGTTAAATTCTTTAAAGGTGTCATTCTGGGTAGATTAACTAGGCTCAAGTGGATGGGCCCATACCAAAGGGCATTTCAGGACACAAATTTGACGACAGAGGCATAGATAGATAGATAGATAGATAGATAGATAGATAGAAATATATAGTAATACATATAAATATATTAAAACATATATTAAGATAAATAATAAGCTACATATACATTAAGATATGCATATATTGTAATTAGCACATACACATTTCAGAACTATTTTCTGGGGTTTTTTTGAAAAAGTATGTTTATTCATAATTAACTCTGTTTCTTCAAGATTTATTGTGGTATAGTTAACAAATAAAATTGTGCATATTTAAGGTTAATAACATGATGCAGTATAAGCATATCCTGTGAGATTATTATCCAAATTAAGGTAATTCACATATCTGTCACTTCCATATTTATCTTTTTTGTGTATGGTGAAGACATTTCCCTTAAACTAGTAGAGTACTTGGAATAAAAGAATACATGGAATTGGGTATGGGAGTAGCAAGGGAGTGAAAATAGGGGAGTAGGAATAAACATGATCAAAATATATTGCAATTTGAAAATCTTTAATTAAAACAGGTCAGAGCAAAAACAAATGAAATCAAGACTAGAAAACCCTCTTCTGACCTCCACAGCATTGCATGACATGGGTGCACTCTCTATGTGCAGACAGTACACTCATACACATAAAAACTGAAAACAAATAAACAAAAAACCGACACAATTTATTTCTAAATCAGATCTAAATCTGCTCCTGTGCAGCAGACTATCTAGCAGGCATGTTGTTAGTGAATCTAGTCTGCACAGCCAACGTTGAGGCACCAGAATCCCAAAACACAAACAAACAAACAAACAAAAATCCACATGCCAAGGACACAATGAAAACATGGGAAAAGTTCAAAATAAATCCACACCAAACTCTACTAGTCTGACAGAAGATTCCTACAACAAGATCTCCCTGGAAGGAAACCAAGACACTGGACTTAGAAGAACAATTGTAGACATATTCAAAGAAATCACAGAATATAAAGAATAAATCAGAGAACTAAGGGGAGAAAATGAAAAACTCAGGAAGAACTTAGGAGGAAAGAATGGCAAACACTGGAAAGGACTAGAGGGAGGGAATGACAAACTCCAAAAAGAAAAAGAGGAAGAGAAACGCAAACTCTGAAAAGAACTAGAGGAAGAGAAACACAAAATTTGAAAAGAACTAAAGGAAGATAAAGACAGACTCTGAAAAGAACTAGAGGAAGAGAACCACAATGTCAGAAAAAAATATAGGGAGAGAAAGACAAACTCTGGAAGGAAGTGGAAACACTGAAAAGATCCCAGGATGAAATGAAAAAAAAAGGATACCAGCAAAGCAAGGAGCTATAAGTAGAGAATGACAAGCTCCAAAAGGAAATGGAAATACTAAAGAAATCACAGGAAGAAATGAAAAGGGAAATGGAACATTCATCCAATCAACAGGAAAGGATGGGAGAGAGCCTCAAAAGCAGAATGGATAAGCACAAAATAGAATATCAGACCTGCAGGACAACATCGAACATCTAAATGCCCAAGTGATGACTATGAAAAATTTTGAAAAAACACAAGAGTGGAATAACCAGGAAATGTGGGATACTACGTAAAGACTAAATCTCCACATAATAGGGATATAGGAAGGAGAAGAATCCCAAGACAATGGTATTGATCAGCTCTTCAATGGGATTAGAAGAAAATTTTCCCAAACTGAAAAAAGATAAACCTATACAAATAGAAGAAGCACATAGAACACCAAATAGACAAGACCAGAAAAGAAACTCCCCATACCATATCATAGTTAAAATGCTAGATGGTCAAAATAAAGATAAAATACTGAAAGCCACAAGAGAAAAACAATAAATTACATATAAGGGGAAACCCATCAGAATTACAGCTGACTTCTCAGTGCAAACTATGAAAGCCAGAAAAACATGGAACAAATTATTCCCAGTGCTAAACAACTTTAGATGCCAACACAGATTACTATACCCAACAAAAATGTCAATTATAGTTTAAGGAGAAAGAAAAATCTTTCATGACACAAACAAAATGAAAGAATTCATGTCCAGAAAACCAAAATTTCAGAAAATACTCGAAGCAATCTGAAGAACAGTGGAAAGGAGCAACAATCTCCAAGCAACTAATGAGAGAAACTGATAAAAGCATAACAGCATAAATACAAAACTAGACCAAGAATGCAAACCAAGAATAAGTTGAAAGGAAGCAACACACATCTCTAAATAATGACCTTAAATATCAGTGGTCTAACCTCCCCAATCGAAAAACATAGACTGGGAGAATGGATTAGGAAACAATCCATCCATATTCTGACTACAAGAAAACCATCTCAACCTCAAGGATAGACACCAACTCAAAGTGAAGGATGGAAAAAAATATTCCAAACAAATGGTACCAAAAAGCAAGTAGGAGTTGCTATTCTAATATCAGACAAAATAGACTTCAGAGTCAATCAGAAGAGACAAAGAAAGCCATTACATCCTTATCAAATGATCAATTAACCAGGAAGACATCACAATCCTAAATGTTTATGCACCAAACTCAGGTGCACCAAACTATATAAACACAATTCTGCGGGTCCTCAAGACACAGATTAATCCCATCACACTAATAGGAGACTTCAATACCCCACTGAGACCCTTGGATAGATCAACTGGACAAAAAACAGAGACATTGGAAATGAATACAATACAACAAATGGAGCTCACAGACAGCTACCGAAGATTTCGCCCAAACACCAGAGAGTATACATTCTACTCAGCACCCCATGGAACATTCTCCAAAATTGACCACATACTAGGATATAAAAAAAAACTCAACAAATAAGAAAAGGATTGAAATAATCTCATACATTCTATCAGACCACAGTGCAATAAAGCCCATTATTAACACAGAATAAGCCCGACTAGCTACAAGAACACACGGAGATTAAACAACACAATTCTGAATAATGGATGGGAAAGGGAAAAGAATAAAGAATGAAATAATAGTACTGGAACTAAAGGAAAAAGACAATACAACACAACGAAACATGTGGGATACTTTAAAAGCAGTCCTAAGAGGGAAACATATACCCCTGAGTGCCCACATTAAAAAAACAGAAAGGGAGCAAATAAATGATCTAAGACTACAGCTAAAAACACTTGAGGGACAACAACAAATGGACCCTACACCCAACAGACAGCAAAAAATAACAAAAATCAGAGCAGAAATCAATGTAATAGAAACCAAAAAACAATTTTTAAAAATCAATGAATCCAAAAGCTGGTTCTTTGAAAAGATAAACAAGATAGACAGACCTCTAGCCCATTAACTAAAAGAAAGAAAGAACAACTCCAAATTAAGAGTATTCATGATGAAAAAGGAAACATAATAACAGATAAAGAAAAGATCCAGACAATCATATGAGAATACTTCAAAACTCTATATTCTAGTTTGAAAACCTAAGAGAAATGGATGAATATCTGAAATGCTGGGAACCAACAAAGCTTAATGGAGAAGAGGTTGACAGTTTAAAGAGACCCATAACATTTGAGGAAATTGAAGATGTAATTTTAAAAAAATGCCCAACTAAAAAAAGCACAGGCCCAGGTGGTTTCATAGCACAATTCTGTTTTTTTTAATTTTTATTTATTATTTTTATGTGTATGAGTGTACTCTCTGCATGTAGGTTGGCACACCTGTGTCATGCAATGCCCTGGAAGTCAGAAGAGGCATCAGATTACCCTGGAACTGGAGTTAAAGATTTTTTTGCCACCATATGGGTGCTGGGAATCGAACCTGGTTCCTCTGTAAGAGCAGTCAGCACTCTTAACTGCTGAGCCATCTCTCTAGCCCCCACAGCAGAATTCTATAAAACATTTAAGGTGTCTTACAACCTTGACTACTCAAACTTTTCAGAAGGATAAAAACAAAGGGAAATCTCCCAAGCTCCTTCTACGAACCCAGCATCACTCTAATACCAAATCCAGGCAAAGAAACAACCAAAATACTTGCAAATCACATACAGACCCACATCATAAAGATCATTCATAATGATCAAGTTGGATTCATACCAGAGATGCAGGGATGGTTCAATATACGAAAATCAATAAAGATCATAAAACACATAAATGGACTGAAAGACAAAAATCACATGATCATCTCAATTGATGCAGAAAAAAGCCTTTGACAAGATCCAGCATCCCTTCATGTTTAAAGTTCTAGAGGGAACTGGACTGAAGGGAGCATTCCTAAATATAATCAAAGCCATATACAACAAACCCACAGCCAACAACATCCTAAATGGAGAAAAATTAGAAGTGAGAACACAGCAAGGCTGTCCCTATTACCACTACTCTTCAATATAGTGCTTGAAACACTTGCCAGGGCAATAAGTCAATATAGGGAAATCAAAGAAGTACTACTTGGAAAAGAGGAAGTCAAACTATCCCTCTTTGCAGATGATATAATAGTTTACCTGAAGAATGTTAAAAACACCACCAGAAAACTCCTAGAAACAATTAAGAGTTTCAGTAAAATGGCAGGATATAAAATTAACCTAGAAAAATCAGTAGTCTTTCTTTACATCAACAACAAGCAACTGGAGAAGGAATATAAGGAGACTTTCCCACTCACGATAGCTGCAAAAATAAATAAATAAAATACCTTGGAAGAAACCTAAACAAATACATCAAAGATCTCTACAACAAAAAAAATCTAAAACCCTGAAGAAGGAAATTTATGATGACATCAAAAGATGGAAAAACCTCCCATACTCATGGATTGGAAAAATTAATAAAATAAAAATGTCCATTCTGCCAAATTAATATACAGATTCAATGTAATCGCAAATAAAATTCTCATGTGTTTCTACACAGATTTAGAAAAAAAATCCTTAAATTCATATGGAAAAACAAAAGACCCCCAATAGCTAAAGCAACCCTGAGTGAAAAATGCAATACATGGGGATCATAATACCTGACTTCAAGCTATATTACAGGGCTATAGTCATAAAGACAGCCTGGTACTGGCAAAAAACAGTCCCATTGACCAATGGAACAAAACTGAAAATCCAAACTTGAGCTTATACAATTTCAGCCACCTCCTATGTGATAAAGGGGATAAAAAAAGCTCATTGGAGGAAAGATAGCATCTTCAGCAAATGGTGCTGGCAAAACTGGATCACCACTTGTAGAAGAACAAAATTAAACACTTACCTCTCATCCTGTACAAAAATCAACTCCAAATGTATCAAAGACCTCAATGTGAAACCCAAAACTCTGAAGGTGATAGAAGAAAAAGTTGGCAGCAACCTACAAGACATAAGCATAGGAAAAGACTTTCTAAATCAAACAGCAGCTGTGCAGGAAATAAGGTCAACAATTGACAAGTGGAACCTCATCAAACTCAAAAGCTTCTACAGCAAAAGAAACAATCAAGGAAGTGAACAGAAAACCCACAGAATGGGAGGAAATCTTCACCAGTGATATATCTGGCAGAACGTTAATATCCAGAATATATAGGCTACTCAAAAAACAAAGAAGTAAGAAAACAAATGGCTCACTCAAAAGATGGAGTAAAGAACTGAACAGAGACTTCACCAATGAGGAAGTAAAGTTGGCTGAGAAACATCTTTAAAAGTCTTCAACATCGTTAATAATTAAGGAAATGCAGATTAAAGCCACTCTAAGATATTATAGACTGGCTAACCTCAAGAAAACAAAAGACACCAAATTCTGGAGACATTGTGGGGAAATGGAAACACTCATCCACTGTTGGTGGGAATGTAAACTGATACAACCACTGTGGAAAGCAGTGTGGAGAACCCTTAAAAGACTCAAAATGAGCCTACCACCTGACCCAGCAATACCACTCCTGGGTATATACCCACAAGACTCATCCTAAAGCAAATACACATGCACATCTATGTTCAGCTTTTTTCACAATAGCAAAGAGTTGGAACCAACTCAAATGCCCCTCAACTGATGAGTGGATAACAAAAACATGGTACATCTACATAATGGAGATCTCTGCATTGGTAAAGAAAGATGACAACATGAGATTTGCAGGTCAATGGAATGGAACTCGAAGCCATCATGCTAAGTGAAGTAACACAGTCCCCTTTAATTTTTTTTAAAATTTATTTATTTATGTGTATGAATGTACTGTCTGCATGTAGGTTTGTGCACCCGTGTCGTGCAATGCCGCGGAGGTCAGAAGAGGGTGTCGGATTCCCCTGGAACTGGAGTTCTCCTTGAATTGGAGTTACAGATGGTTCTCAGCCGCCATGTGGGTGCTGAGGATCGTATGTGTATTCATATTCTAAAAAACAAAGAATGTAAAGTTATACTTCTTTTTACCTGCATACAACTTTACTTTAAAATATGAATCCCTAAATGTGTTTTGGAATTAACCTATAGTTTATTTTCAGATTTTGTAATTTTGATTTATATGTGGAGTATATATATGCATACTCTGGAATAATATAAAATTAAAGGGAACAGGGGCTGGAGAGATTGCCTAGCGGTTAAGAGCACCGACTGCTCTTGCAGAGGACCTGGGTTCGATCCCCAGCACCCACATGGCGGCTGAGAACCGTCTGTAACTCCAATTCCAGGAGAACTCCAGTTCCAGGGGAATCCGACACCCTCTTCTGACCTCCGTGGCATTGCACGACATGGGTGCACAAACCTACATGCAGACAGTACATTCATACACATAAATAAATTTTTAAAAATTAAAAGGGACAAAAAGAGAGAAAAATCTATTCAAAGAACTGACCAAAACAGTAAATTTCTGCATAGAAAAGGTTAAAAGACTGAGCATAGCTTTGGCACCAGGTTCCACTGTTGTGCCCACTGCTAGAGCTGAGCATTCCACAGTGATTAGAGGAAGATCATCCTTGCCCCTGGCTTCCCACTACACCTTAATCACCGAGGTCGTTCAGGTGGAAGTTTTACTGGACTATCCTTCAGAGTCTTTGACAACATGCTCTTCCTGGGGAAACCAGCTGGCTCTCAGAGCAGAGATTGAAGTTTTACCATGTTCTCCCCCTGCCCTTACATAGTATCTGTAGAAATTTACCTCCATTCCATCTTACTCATCAGACACATTTATTCCAAACATTCACCTGTGCATAGACTTTAAAATCATTGAGTTTTGAGTCAGACAAAAGTTATTTGTATTGAGGCATTTTACTTCCAGTTATGTACTTGAGTACACAATTGTATACTGAGGATATTTTTATTAATGTTTACTTGACTGATTTTTATGAGAAATGTGGTAATGTAAGCTCAGTTAAAATGTCTCAGTCTGTTTGTTTTTCACATTTTTCCATTACATTTTAGAGGCTCCTCTGCACAGTGGCATCTTTGAAGAGCTCCAGGTCCCAGGATGTCTCCCTTGCTTGCATGCTGGTGGGTTCCTCCAATCTGCTGCAGCACACTTCTGTTGTTTCATATTCTACTCCAATCTCTTCATGTCAAATGTTGTTCTTGGGAAGCTCTATTTTGAATCAGGGAGTGATGAGGAGTTTTATTTTCCTATTATTTTATTTTTAGAACTGAGTGCACTGAGCCTGAGCATCTATGTGTTACATTAAAAAATTATACCATTGTGCTACAAAATTCCTTGATTCCCTACATGTGGCTGTTCTCAAGACACAGTCTAACTGATTGACTCGAGAGCAAGAAATGTAATTTTGTGTCCTTGTCTACTTCAATGAAAGTACACCTGCTCAAATTTCCTCAAATACAAGTGAAGGTATACTGTGCACTGAATTTTCATTATTCTATTAATTTTCTCCATAAGCTCTCATATGCTGATAAAGTCACCTGCTGACACTTTACCAAATTCTTCACTTCCATGGAGATTTCTTCAGACATAACTAATTTCACCTAGTGCATCTAGCCACTCACCATATTCCATCTGCCCTCAGAAAATGGAAAATTCTTCAGACATTTGCATTAATAATTGAAAAGAAGAGGGTTGGAGAGGTTTGTAAAATCTCTGAGGATCAATGTCTAATCCTTACTTAGACTGCATAGTAGGTATTTCAGCAATAACACAAAAATATAGGGAAAAAAGACAGGAGAATATACCAAGTACATGCTTACCTTTCCCCCTGTCTGTTCCTTGGGGACTCATTTAAGCTGTTTGTATTGACTCTAGGAAAACTCTGTACACTGCCAAGACTATGTCCAGGGGGTCTGGACAGAAATATTGAATGTCTATCTATCCATAGATTCCTACTTACACCTGAGTTGTATCTCTACCTGTGGGTCTTTTCTCTTATTCCTGTATACAAGTTGATGTGACACCAAATAATTCCAAAACCACTAAAAGAAACATAATTGTGTTCAGAAAATAACATGCATTTGTTTGCTTATTTATTTTTTAACATAACATTATACCACAATTTTACTTTTCTATTATTTTATTTTTTTTTTAATTTTTTTTATTATTTATTTTTGTATGTGTATGAATGTATTGTCTGCATGCAGGTCTGTGCACCCGTGTCGTGCAACGCTGCGGAGGTCAGAAGAGGGTCTCGGATTCCCCTGGAACTGGAGTTCTCCTGGAATTGGAGTTACAGACGGTTCTTAGCCGCCATGTGGGTGCTGGGGATCGAACCCGGGTCCTCTGCAAGAGCGTCGGTGCTCTTAACCGCTAGGCTATCTCTCCAGCCCATTTTCTATTATTTTAATTGATACATAATTGAACAGTTATAGGGCATCATGTGATGTTTTGGCACATGTAAACATTCTATAATATCTCAGTGTGTGTGTGTGTGTGTGTGTGTGTGCATACCTATATAAGTATCCCTTTTCTAGCTTTATTCAAATATAAATACTATGCTATTATCTATATGTGAAATATAAAAAGGTTTATCTCTTAGAAGTTGAGAGGAAAATTGTGGTTGCCAGTGACTTAGAAGAATGGAATAATGATGACTGAGGGAAGTACAAAACTCTAGTGAAAGATGAAAAGAATATTACAGTGTACATTTGTTCAGTCTTTATTTTAAAAGTTTGTTTCTTCAGAATAAAAGTATTTAAACTATGTGTCTGCTTTTGGGGCACTTATAGGATTTAGTAGATAGATAGATGATGATGATAGATAGATGATAGATAGATAGATAGATAGATACATACATACATACATACATACATACATACATAACACAAACTTCACTCAAAGAACTCCAAGGAAGAAGATATGCCCTCTGTTCAGAATTCAGAAAAGATTTAGTGAAGAGATACCATGAAGAGTCATAATGGGCCTGGGGCAATCATTCAGTGTGGCTAAGAGCACTGGTTGCTCTTGCCTACTGGGGACATGGTTTTTGTTTCCAGTACCCACACAGCAGCTCAATATCTTCCTTAACTCTAGTTTCAGGGAGATTCGATGCCTTCTTCTGACCTCAGTGGGCAAAGTGAGGGAGTGGAGTAGGGGCTTCAGTTCAGATAAAGAGTAGTGTGACAGCAAAGGGGAAGAGGACAAGCCATCTGTCACACCTAGGCCTTGCACACCATCCTAAATGCACACTGTGAAGCAGTGCTGTATGCCAAAGTTAATAAAGACAAAGGTGGCCCTTTCTGCTTGTCAAGTTGTCCACAGCCCTGTGAGATCTCAGAATCTTTGATACTAATTGGCCCTCAAATTACCTTAAAATCTAGAATCAACTGCTGGAAATCTGACCTGGTGAGTGTCACGATGTCTGGTAGGAGCTAAGGGCCAGGCCCTGGATAAGTGAGGAATCGTACAGAATCTTTGTCACTTCCTGAATATCCAGGTCACAGTGTGTATGTGTGTGTGTGTGTGTGTGTGTGTGTGTGTGCACACGCACGTGCATCTAATGGGAATGTGAGGAGCGCGGACCTAGTCTCACATCCCCACCTTTTTCCTCCATCTCTTCCTCTTCCTCCTTGTCCTTTTCCTCTTTCTTCTTCTCCTACTCTTCCTACTCTTCCTCCTCTTCTTCCTCCTCTTCATCCTCTTCCTCCTCCTCTTATTCCTCTTCTTCCTCCACTTCCTCCTCCTCTTCCTCCTCCTTCTCCTCTTTCTTCTCCTTCTCTTCCTCCTCTTCCCATTTTTCTCCTCTCCCTATTCCTGCTCCTCTTCCTCCTCCTCCTCTTCTTCCTCCTCCTCAACTTCTTCCTTCTCCTCTTCCTCTTCTTCTCTTCCTTTTTCTTCTCTTCCCACTCTCCCTACTTTTCCTCCTCCTCTTCTTTCTCCTCATCCTCTTCTTACTCTTACTCTTCCTTCTCTTACTCTTACTCTTCCTCTTCTTCCTCTGTAGCTCCTCTTTCTCCTGCTCCTCCTCTTACTCTTCTCCTCCTTTCCCCTCTATGTCTTCTACTCCTCTTCTTGGGTATGCTTTTATCTTATTTGAATTGACTTTTAAATAAAATGACACAAGTATCTTCACAAAAGCATGGCATTGACTGTATACATCCAGGTAGCTATAAAACAAAGAGTAGGGTATCTATATCTTCTGGAAGAGACTAACATACATTAGCTTTCTTTTTAAAATACTAAGCACTTTTATTGTTTTTTTGAAATTTGGGAATTATATTACAATTACAGAAAACAGCAAATATCTTATAAAGATTGCTTGCATACTCTTCAGCCAATTTTGCATACCCCTAATGCAAACAAATTTCCTTCTGTGTAACTTGTCAATAAACAAAAAAAAATTAGAGTACCATTAACTATTCAAATTTTGCCATTTAAGTTTCTGTTTATACTCCATACCCAATCCAAAATACCATATTCCACATAAGAATCTTCTCTCTCCCTTTTCTAATCTGACATTTCTCAGACTTTGCTTGAATTTCATAATCTGAGTTGCAGAATAACAGTAACTTTAAAATATTTTTATTTAAAAAGTTAGCATGTTTTATTAGGATATGAATTCCATGTATATATCATAGGTAAAAACATAAAGAATTATCTATTCATTTCATATCCTTTTCAGTAATGACCACCATGGGATTTACTTTTCCTTTCATCATCAAAAGAAATATTTTATTACCAAAAGAAATAAAAATAATAAATTCATAGAAAATAAAGATAATTTAAAATAACTTTTCTCTTTTGATTTTTTTTTTTGGTCTTTTTGAGATAGGGTCTCCCTGAAGCCCGTGCTGTCCTAGAACTCTCTATGTAGAACAGGCTGGCCTAGAACTCACAGAGATCTGCCTGCCTCTGCCTACCAAGTGCTGAGATTAAAGGCATGCACCAACACACCTGGATCTTTTGATTTTTAATAACAATATTTTATTGATTTTTTGAGAATTTCATAAAATGTATTTTGATCATATTCAGACCCCTCTCCATCTCCTCTCAGGTGTACCCCCAAATCCCTACCCCTCTCTCACTTTATGACCTCTATTTTTTAAGATCTATTGAGCTTAATTTGTGCTCCTCAAATAAATACGAGTTCCCTCCCTTGGAGTCTAGTCAATCTACCCAGAGTTACATCCTTAAAGAAAATGACCCTTTCTCTCCCATAGCTATCAGTTGCCAATGGTTCCTCATCCAGGGCTGGAGATTCCTGCCTACCTCCCAGTTTCCATGCTGGGGATTTTTCCTGGCTTGGGCTTGCAAGGATCTTGTGCATGGCATCACAGTTGCTGAGGGTTCATATGTGCAACTTCCCTGTTTGTCTGGAAAACATGGTTTCCTTGTAATCATTCACCACCTCTGGCTCTTACAACCTTTCCGACCCTCTTCCAAATGATCTCTGAGCCTAGGAGGAGAGGGTGTAATAGAGGTGACTTTTTTAGGGCCTAGGATTCCCCAGCCTCTTCATTTCTATATGTTGACCAGTTTATATCCTAGATGTCTTAGAGGATATTTCCTGACTCTGTTCAAACTTAATATATACTGCTAATCACAGTCTAAAATTTCTCTTCAGAGTTTATTTTATAGTGGGTGAAAGATTCAAATAAAGACCAAAATAAAATATAGAATACATTGGGACAAAGCATGGTGCTTATCAACATGGTTGAACATTTGTTTTTTGTTTGTTTGTTTTTCTTTACTTTTTTCCTTTCACATGAAAACAGAAACAATACAAAATGACAATAACAAAATAAAGCAAAAAAAATCAACAAAAGGGGGGATTTCCATTTCTTATTCTGGTGAAATAATCTGCAGAGCTTGGTATGAAGTTCTCTCTTTTTTTCTTTTTTTCCCTTCTCTCTTTCTTTTCTTTCTTCTTTTCCTGCTCTTTCAGGGCTACCAGAAGGATATGTATTTACTGGCTAATCCAGGAAGCCCTGAGTTCTCAGCTAAGAAAGAGTCTGCTTAATTTGGGGTGTATCATCCCTAAACTGACTAATCAATTTCTTGCTCCTCTGAAAAGGTCACTCCAATCTCCAGAAGGGAATCAGGATTCTGACTGCTCTCAGTTCTTCCATGCTGTAAAGGGACATTGGATGTAGCAACTGGGGTTTCCCCCATTCAGAGAGTTGATCTAAAAGACTCCCAAGCATGACTATGGAGGAGAAAAAAATCCTTGACTGGTGCCTATGATAGTGAAATGAATGCAGGAGTAGTTAGGTACATGATCTAGGCAGGGGACCAGGAGAAGTAAGAACAGAGTGAATTCTAATATCCAACTTAAAAGTCCATTAGAATTTCTTGACCAGGGGTTTATTGGGTTTCTTCTTCTGTTCATTTGGCCATGATGTCTGGACTTGGGATCTGCTTTTCAGGCATTTTAATAGTCAGGATATGAGTTTCCACTTAGTTGCTAGAAAGAAAAAGGAAATTTTATTGTTGAGCATTAACATAATAGTGGACTTGTCTATTGCCTGCAGGTGACCCTACTCTGATAATCAAGGCCAGGATCTAAGGTTTTCATGCCTGCTTAACATTATTTCATACAACTTTAAGCCCAATATGTGGAGGCACAATTTTCAGGCTTTAAAAGAAATATATTGACTATCTTTTGGTTATACTTTCTGGGTACTTAAGCCCACACGATTAGCCCAGATTAACCAAACTTTGTTTTCTCAGGGTCATTTGAGGTTCTGGTTTTCAGGGGACACTTGGTTCTTTTTTTTTTTCTTTTTTTTTGAGGGGGAAAGTGCCTGGATCATTCTGGCCATTCTTAACCAGTTCCATCTACTGAGGACAAGGTCAGGTCTTGCTAGACCAGGTTTCCCTTTAGAACACAAGGTGACTTTCCTCTATATTGAGCTTCCTCTTTATAGACTGGACACTGGCTAAGGTTCAGTTGGTGGATCTCCAAGACCTCCCTGCACAGGAATCCTGGTGACTCACAATTGCAGAACATTTTAAAAGATGGCCCCATACAAAATGCCCTGGGACCAATTGACCTCACAGGGCAAGGAACAAAATTGTCCTTTAAATCCCTTGGCCAAATTGGTATGGGCCTTAGGTATGGGCATTAAGCATCCAAAAAATTAGTTACACCAATCTGATACTTTTAACTACTATATCATATTTAAATAAAGCTTGAGGAAAAGCCTAAGAAGGCTTGAATAAATATTGACTGAAAAAAATTTAACACCATAGGTAAGCAGACAAAGCCAATAAGAGAAATTTAAACAACTTTAGGCATATGTTAAATATAAACAATTTACTACAAACATAAGTAGTCTCTTTACTTTCCCAAACCCCATATCCTGATTTGTAGTTTTCCAATAACAGGGAACATGCCTGTTGACCAGAATTAAACTGAAAATATTTACCAAGTCCATCCAAACTGTCACCTTCTGGGGTGCATGCCACTAGTTCAGAGAAGTCAACCTAGCTTTACTTGAGTCGAGTTATCTTGAAATGGGCAGAACATTTATCAAAAGTAACACTTGCATAATAGACAGAGATCACAAAATATCTTTCAGTAGTCAAGAGTAACCAATTACTTGTCTATGCCCCTTTAATCTGAATCTACAAATGGAAGTCCAGTAGCAGCCAGGAATGGACCAAAAACCAACCACAACCTTGTGTGGTTATAATCCTATTTAGATAATTACTGAACTGACTTTAATGTTTATACTATTCCATCTAGAAACATTTAGCCACTTCAATCCAGTACAAGTATCTTATTTTCTACTAAACTTTGCAATATTTATGCCCAACCAGCTGAACGGGGTGGTTCTCCCAAACCCATCACCACAAAATAAAAACCTTAAAGTGACCCTACAAGTCCTGGGGTCGGCTCTGGCCAACCAAATCTTGCCAGATATTCAGAAACAAACCACATAGGCCTGGCAAAAAAGCCTCTCTATCTTCCCCAAAGATGTTCCACACACAAAACTCAGCCAATGGCCTTGAATTCTTTTATCTAGTATTAGAATAGTGACTCCTGCTTTCTTAGTGAGGTTTACTTGTATTACTTTTTTACCCTCATTTCATCTTGGGATGATATCTATCTATAAAGGTGAGGTAAATTTCTTGGAGACAAGGAAAAAAAAGATGGGTTTTGTGTCTTAATCCATTCTGCTCATCTCTTCCTCTTAATTGGATAATTCATTCCACTGATATTTAAAACTGTTGTTGAGAGAGTTAAATTGCTTCCAATCATATTGATTTGTAGTACATTCTTACCCCAGATTTTTATTTCCATAGTGGTACTATCATTTATTTGTTTTCTGGTGTTGATTGGTTATAATCATCCCTGACCTCTGCTCTTTGTATTCCTTGAAGTAGTCTTTGGAGGCATGGATTATTGGAGAGGAATTCTTTTAACTTATTTATGTTATGGAACACTTTCCTCTCTCCTCAATTATAATAGATATTTTTGCTGGATAAAGTACCCTGGGTTGGCATCTATAGTCTTTTAGAACTGGGAACATATTAGACTAGGCACTTCTGGCTTTCATTATCTGCATTGAGAAAACAGCTGTAATTCTCATAGGTTTTCCTTTGTAGGTAACTTGTTTCTCTTTTGCAGCCCTCAGTATCCTCTCTTTGCTTTGAACATCTACTGCCTTTACCATGATATGGTGTGGAGAATTTCCCCTCTGGTTCTGTCTGCTTGGAGTTCTACATGCTTCTAATACTTGTATAGGTATCTCTTACTTTAATTTGGGAAAATTTTCCTCTAAAAATTTTTGAAGACCTTGGTCATCCCGTTATCCTGTGAGTTTTCTTCCTTTTCTATCCCTGTAATTCATAGGTTTGGTCTTTTCATAGTAGCCCACAGTTCCTGATTATTTCATTGTTTTTTTTTAATTTTCATAATCTTTACTTGATTTATCCAATTCTTCCATATTGTCTTCCAATCCTGGTATTTTATTTTCTACTTTATTCTGTTATTGAGTTTCTCCCATCCTTTCCAAGTTGTTTGTGAAATATAATTTTTTCACTACAAATTGAACTTTCTTCAATGTTTCTATATATTTTGTAATTTCATTCTGCAATTTCAATTTATTGTTGTCCTCTTTAAATTTATCCCTGTTTTGTTTTAGATCCTGGACTTCCCTGTTTATAAGCTCCTTAAATTCCCCCAACTCCTTAACGTCTCTAATCATATTCATAATTATTCTTTTGAGATATGTATCCTAAGTTATATCAAGGGGTCTTCATTACAAGGTATTTTAATAGGAGTATTAGTGTTTGGTGGAGATCCACCTGAGTCTTTATTTAGATGAGCTTTAGGCATTTGGGTAGCTTCCATTGGGAGTGGTTCTAATGTGAAGCTTAGGTGTTTGTTGAACTGACACCAAGGTTGGTTATATTCTTTAGGTGTTTGTTGAATTCTTAATTGATGTACAAGTGTGGATACTTTAGGATCCAAAATCTCAACTCTATCCTAACACTCTACAGACCAACACCTCTCACCCAACCAGCAAACAATTTGCCCAATGGACTAAGCCTTGCAACACCCAAGCTGGCCTAAACTCCCCAGGCCTGTGGAACCTGCATTCCCAGTTCTGTGGGCTAGACGGTCACAACTCTTCCCATGCAATGAAGCCAGAGTCCCCCACATCCAAGTGGGGTGAACCCTAATAACCCAACTGGTGAGATTATTCATGGAACCACTATACACCACCCTTAATCTACCAGCCTATGTTCCAGGGCCAGGCACCAAGGTTTATACCTGGGTTCGGTAGGAGAAAGGCTCAGCAACACTGTGGCTATCCCTGTTGTCTCTTGACACCCTCAGGCAATGTTTATAATGCCAAATTATAGTTCTTAAGGATCCAAATGCCCTCAGACCACCTCCAATGCTTCCCAATTCTCTTGGGGGCTCAAAAGTCCCCCTCTTCAACTTTGACCTTAGCTACTCAGAATGCACTTGCAGCCTTGGAAGCTGCCATCTTGGAAAAGCCATGGTTGAACATTTGTTTTTGTTTTTCCTTTTTTTGTTTTTTTGTTTTGGGGGGGTTTGTTTGGTTTTGGTCTTATTTTGAGACAGGGGCTCCTGTAGCCCCAGCTGTCCTGGAACTCACTATGTAGACCAGGCTGGCCTTGAACTCACAGAGATCTGCCTTCCTCTGCCTCCCCAGTGCTGGGATTAAAGGCATGCACTACTACACCCAGCATGCTTGAACATTTGAATACAGATATCATCTGTGTTGATTCTCATTTGTCTGTACATGTTGGCTGTATCCTACCATCTTGAATAACTCCCTTGAATGAATGGCTGAGGTTAATCCTCTACTATTGCAAGACACTGGTGAGCCCCTTACCAAGGGGAATTAAAAGGTCATATTATCTATGCAAAAGTTTGAACATATGACAGAGTATAAAGACTGACTAAAACAGAATCAAATAGAAGAGTGATAAAATAAAGAGATATGTCTATATTTAGAGAGAAATAAATTACCTCAATGGAAGATAGAGAAAATCGATGCTTTAAATAAAAAATATTAAGAGATTTCATTGACCTCAAATTCAGTGTGAGCCGTGAGGGTCATGTGATTAGGAAACCAGTTCAAGACAAGAGAACCCTCACTCTTATTATAGTTTACAGAAAATCAAACAACCTCTCACCCATTATTTAGTGAAAGATAAATATCTGAAAGGCACTATCCTAGACACTGTTCCTAAACCTGGTCTTTGATGTCAAATTTTGAAGTCAGAATTACGGGTATTTCTTTTGTTTAAAAAATAATGCATTTCATTATAAAATGTTAGAAAATTAAAAATTAAGGGTTTTTTTTAGGTTTTCTTAAATTCTACTTAGGGGGAGTGGAAGGAATGAGCATACAGTATAATGACAGCTATGAATGAATATGCCAGGATGAATCATTGCTTTTCATGAGAAACTGAAAAAAAAAAGTTTTAAAAAAGCATGCTATCCAAGCTCTTGGACACATGCCTCTCAAATCCTGGGAGGCAAAGGCCAGAGTCACATAATAACCTTGGAAAATAGCGACATACCATCAATTTTAAAATAAAGATATGAAAATCCTTTTTTAAAATCCAGTGTGGGAAATGCAGGAGGGGATGTTGGCATGGGATGGGGAAGAGGGCCTAAATTTGATTAAGATGAATTATGTGAAATACACAAAAATTAAATAAAAACATTTTTTCAAAAAATAAAATAAAATTAGAGGAAAAGTAAAGTGAAAATGTAAGTTAAAAAAGACAATTGGAAGGGTATAACTTTGGATTTCCACACTAAAATTAACAATTTTAGCATCTCGTTTTGACCTCCTATTTACTAGAACTAAGCTTTAAGGAAAGTTTATATACCAGCTACAATTATGATGCTCAAAGGAGGACACTCACATCACAAATAAGTCCAACTCAGAAGCTTCTGTAAGAACAGTCATTTTCAAACTTTTGAACAAGATGATGATAAGGTTACATAATTGCTTAAACATAAATGCCTATTCATATTATGTTCAAATGTTTTATCAATATAAACTAGCAGATAATACACAATACTGTCAGATGCAGGACACATGCCTGTAATTCTATTTATTTAGGGATGTTAGACAGAAAGATTTCTTGAAGCCAGATGTCAAGGCCAGTCTGGGAAGATACAAAGACTCCATCTAAAATACTGCAAAATATATTTGCTGAAACTGAATTAATGGCTGAGAAATTGAGAGCACTGGCTGCTCTTCCAGAGGACCCAAGTTCAGTTCCTAACACCCACCTGGCAGCTAGCAACTGTCAGTACCTCCAGGAGATATGATGTCCTCTTCTCACTTCAGTGGGCTTTGACACACAGATCCACTTTCATACACACAGGCAAAACACACAACTATATCTATATCTATTTATAATCAATATCTATATATATATATATATGCTTGTAATATTTTGCAAACTTTATTAAGGAGTAGACAAGTATAAAATGCAGCAACAGCTAAAGTTCACACCTGGAAACTCCAACTTTGTTGTCTTCAAGGTTCTGGCTCTTCAGCCAAACAGTAGGAGACTTCTGACACACCCCTCACTATCTCTGTCCTGATGGGTAAAGTTGTATATCTTAATGGCTAAGAAAAGTTTATGTAAATAAATATATCAATCACAACGCTTTGTTGAAAGTGCACTATATAAGAAAAAGAGGTCCATTGCATAGCTACAAGTTAACATTTTAATTAAATTCTTCCTAGTCAGGATTAAACTAACAAACAAGTAATACAGATTCTTTTTGGTATGTACATAACCTAATAACTTCATTTATTAAACTAGCAATAGTTTTGTGTCATTAATGCTATTTTATTATGTAATTACAATGCCTTTATAACACTACATTTAATGTGCAGGCTATAATTTGTTTAAATAACCCCCTTATTTATTAAATTTAAGGATATTACCATGATTTTAGTGTGTGTGTGTGTGTGTGTACACATACGTACAAGTGTACACAGATAATTCTTAATATTTTTAGCATTTTGTTACATATTTCCCAATTTCCTTCTGGCAAGACTGGGACAATGGTACTACCCCACATCCTAGTAAATTTTAAGGGTTTAGGTCTTCTACCTACTGACCATAACTTTCACACATGGCTCTAAGCTATGTTAATTTATTATTCTAATTCTCAGCCATTATATGCTAGATACTGTTTTAAGCCATGGAAATAAAATGTGATCTTGTCTCCATGATGCTTATGGTCTAATTAGGGATAGTTGCATAGGTTACACAAAGCTGTTACACAGATACTCAGCACAGCATAAACACACACCTATGATCTCAGCACTTCAGAGGCAGGGCAGGATGAGCAGGAGTTCGAACTCCCCCTTAACTACATCACGATCTCAAGATTTCCCCACCTGGAATACATGAAAATATGTCACACAAAATCTTAGTTTCTTATCTCCTTGTTTTGTAAGTCACACCAGCATGTTCACTTCCTAGGCTTCTGTCTCCTCATGGGCTACAGGCATTGGCCTGTGGTTTTTCCTTAATGTAGCCTATGCTTCCATGAGTGGAACTTGATCTATAGAAATTATAACAGTATAGAAAATACTGGTCCAGTCTTTCTCCATATATTGGAGGGCTGTCTTACAGAAATCCAGCCTCTAGCCTGTATGCATCTGTCTTCCTCTTACCAGCCTAATTGCAGGAACTATTTATAATTCTTTGGTGAGGCCTTTGAAACTCTAACTCCAAATTTAAGCCCCCAGATTTAGATTTTAAAAATCAAACCCAGCCGGGCATGGTGGCGCACGCCTTTAATCCTAGCACTTGGGAGGCAGAGGCAGGCGGATCTTTGTGAGTTCAAGGCCAGCCTGGTCTACTTAGTGAGTTCCAGGACAGCTGGGGCTACAGGGAGACCCTGTCTCGAAAAGAACAAAAAAAAAAAAAAAAATCAATCCCAAGGCTGGAGAAATAGCTTGAAGGTTAAGAACATTGGCTGCTCTTGCAGAGGACCTGGATTTGAATCCCAGCACCCACGTGATCACTAACAACCTGTCTCTCACTCCAGTTTCAAGGAATCTAACACCTTCTCCTGTCCTCTGTGTCCACTGCATGACACTGGTGCACTTAAATGCATATAGGCAATACACTCATACGCATAAAATAAAACAATGTAGAAATAATTTTTAAAAATCAATCCCACATTTTAACAGACTTCTCAACCCCTCCCTACCCATCTCTCCCAGGTTTCTTGGCCTTAGCTTCCTGGCCCTGGTACAGGTGTAGAGTGTACCGCAGGGCTCTTTTGACCTCTTGGTTTCGTAAGCAATAAATGATGGGATTAAGCAATGGGACGATCACAGCATAGAGTACAGAGACCAGCTTGTTAGTGTCAAAAGCTGCGAGTGCCTTAGGCCGGGCATAGATAAAGATGCTGGCTGCATAGAAGATTATCACAACAGTCAAGTGGGAGGCACAGGTTGAAAAGGCTTTATGCCGTCCAGCAGCTGAAGGGATGCGCATCACAGCACCAGTGATGGCCATATAGGAAGCCCCAGTGACAGACAGTGGCCCCAGCAGGATAAAAATGGCCAGAATGAAGTCAGTAAGCTCTGCTGTGGACATGTCAGTACATGAGAGATTGAGCAATGGGGAGACATCACAGAAGAAGTGATTAATGGTGTTGGGACCACAGTAAGAAAGTCGAGAAATGAGGAAAACTTTGACCATGGAGATAACAAAACCCCCAGCCCAGGAGCCAGCTGCCAGCTGCACACACAGCCGGCTACTCACAATGACAGGGTAATGGAGTGGGTGACAGATGGCCACATAGCGGTCATAGGCCATAACAGCAAGAAGGACACACTCAGTGCAGCCCAAGCCCAGGAAAAAGTAGAGCTGTGTCATGCAGCCCTCAAAGGAGATCAGCTGCCCATGGTTCTGTTTGGATCCAACGAAGCCAGCAAGCATCTTTGGAATCGTCACAGTGACATACCATATTTCTAGGAAGGACATATTAGCCAGAAAGAAATACATGGGTTTGTGGAGGGTGGGGTGGTTCCTAATTGCCATAATGATGAGTGCATTTTCAGTCAGCACCAATACATAGGCCACCAGAGAAAGAGAAAATAGCAGTGCCCGCAGTGGTGCAGGAGCTGGGAAGCCCAGCAGCACAAATTCAATCACTCGTCCACTCTGGTTCCTCCACTCCATGGAATCAGTCTTGTTCACTGCTCTTCAGAAGAGAGACCAAAGTGTCTTCAGGACTCAGCCCCAAGAACCTAGCTTTTATCTTGGTGGACTTCATATATTTAGTACAAATTATTCATCACAAATATTCACTGAGTTGAAAGATAAGCCGAGATAAACATGGTCAAAAATCAATGAAATTTATTGAAGACTGAGCCCTTGGAGAAGCATATATTGAGAAATTCTGGGAAAAAAATAATGGTAGGCCATGCCAATGTCTCTCTTTTGCTCCTATACAAAGGCAAGAAGGAGATCAAAATCATAAATTATGATTAAAACATAAAAATAATAAATATTCATCCCAACCTACATGCAGACAGTACACTCATACACACAAAATAATAAATAATAAAAAATGTTTAAAAATAATAATAAATATTCATATGCAAAATGATTAAGTAGACAAACTACCCTGTAAGCTTCTCTAACATGAGTGTTAACTATGAACTGGATAGAAGCTTCTTCTTGATGAAATACATTAAAAACTGTATGAAGGAATAACAATAATACACAATTCAATTGACTATTTACTACATATTATTATTGGAGACATTTTTAGAAGTTTGAAACATGATTGGCTCTTCAGAACAATTTTCTGATACCCTTAATAACTCCCCTTTACACCAAAGGAAACCAACATATAGGAAATTAACTTACTTGTTCTGTATCAGACGGAATTTAAGAGGTGGAACATGGAATTTGGAACCTCAGAGACTGTAAAATATTCGGGTAACACAAAAAAGATTATGTTAGATCCTGGATCTTTGTGAGTTCATCTAGGGAATCAATATCCCCCTGCAAAGAAGGGAGACTATAACAGAAGAGCAAAAATTGCTGCAACTATAAGGACAAATGTCCCCAAGAACTCAAGATTTATAAAGAAGTAGATGTTGGATGGCATGATGATGGAGAATCCCGCTGGTTTCTGAAAGTTCTGTCATCTCTCTTTTGATGAGAGCAATGTCATTCCTTTAGCAGCAAAGCCAATATAGGAACAAACATTCAGTAGAACACCCTCTCTGTCTTTATATCAAAGATAAAATTTTCCGTTCAAAGACTCAAGCCCCCTCTGTGTCTGATGTGGAAAACAAGTAGTCATTTCCATGTGCAAGTTCATTTGAATGAAGGATCATCTTCACCCCGTGCCCTCTATAGTCATAGCACCAGCAGGGAGGACAGAGGTTAGGATTGAGAAAGTAGAGGCTGCCAAGTATCTGAGCACTTGTCCCTCCCTGAAGACTCTACTTTTCCTTATGCCTGTTCCTGTGAAGTAGCAGGGACAGAATGGACTCACAAAGCACATCTTAATAAGCAGCTAGTGATTTTTAGACCAGAATTTCTTCTCTTAATGCTCTATTGTCAATCTTTGAGTCTCTCTCTCAGAACCAGGGTACTGAAATGCAAAGACAAAATGCATGTATCCCTGACTTGCAGTGCCCATCCCATCTCACCATCCACACTCATAATTTTATTTGTTCTGAAATCCATAATGGGTCATCTCTGCTCTGGAACACTGGCAGACAGCTATGGTACACAGAAGGTCACACATTCTTTAAAGAGTTCATATCCATGTGGGAATGTATCTTCATCTTCTCAGGACTGCTAGTTTAAGCTGCCATGTCTATCTCTACACCACATGCCAGCTTCTTAAATGGAAAGCTAAAGACTACAGCTGCACTTCGTGGCCTTAAGCATGATAGTTTCTCCTCAGTGTCTTCCTGATATTCCCTGCATCATGCTGTTGATTCTCAGTCTCAGACCTTCATGCTCATCTTTTAGTATTTTCTCCCTCTATATTTAAGATTTTGAGGAAAAAATAATTTTCACATCTGAACTCCAAATTGTCTCTGTCTATGATTTGTCCCATAAAAGGACATTTAGATCATTTTTATTCACCATTGGCTACACAGTTACATTAAAACTCTTCTAAAAGTACCTAAACATGTTTCATGACCTGGTAATGCTTTGACCACATTGTTACCTCTTGTCTTATTGTTCATGATTTTTTAAGATCAAGACTGCACAGTCCTGCTTATGATTCAATCTTGGGCAACATGGCTGACTCACACTCAGCCCTCAGGTCTTGGCTCAGCAAGCATTCCTGATATGAATATTAGTTAATTCTTTCTCTCCTTCCCCTCTTATAGGACGGGTAGTCCTCCTCTCCCTACTGTTCCTATTAAAACCTGTGAAACATTTGATATGATCTTACTTGGTATATCATTGCTGGTATTGTTCAGGTAGACCAAAGAAAGAGCTAGACAGCTGCGAGGGCCCTGTATGTTCTCCCTGGTATATCAAGTAGAAATAATTTCCTGTGTTATGCAAATTTATCAAATACATGTATCAAAGAATTAACTTTTTCAAAATATTCATCATCATGAATGGAATTGTCTTACCTAAGCCAGGGATCAGAAAGCTTCCTAGATTCTTGTGCACTCACATTCCTACCACCCTACATCCCATCAGAGCTGCCCAAGACTTGCCTCTTTAGTTATCTTGCCAACCTGCCCCCCTTTCTCCTATTCTAATTTTACCACATTCCTCCCAGGTCTTCATACCAAGTCTTTGCTATTTCTTGTTTTAATAATCTCATAGGCTGACATTTGTTCTTTGTTCCCTAAGGCTACACTCTCATCATTTTAGTATTCATTTGTTTCTAGAGTGATATTTATGTAGAAATCACTAACTACATGTCCATATCTAGCTTAAAGACAACAGAATCAAAATTTTCCAAGAAAGCTTCAATATGTTTTCTTTTCGCTGTCTCACTAAAGTCCAGACATTGGGTACTTCATCCATTTGCCTAAGAGTATCAAGATGTTTTCCCAGTCTGTGACTTGCCAAACACAATATCCTCTGGATAAAACCCTCGCATTTCCCCCAGGAATTTTTATCATTCACATTTCAGTCCCCTAGTTATTATCCCTCCAGTGCAATCCATATTTTTCAGACATACATTGCTCATTGGTGTGACTGTATCATATTCTGACAGTATTTCTTATAAGATCTGCTTTAATTGACAACTAGCAAAGATAACATAATTGGTGGATGAGAAATGGAGGAAGGTATAACTTGGACAGAATAGACAATGACTGACTATAGGAATGGAGCACAGTGAAGGTCAAATGCACAAAAAAACTGTATGGAAATACACAGCTCTGTGTAATTTCAATAGGTTTTTAGGAGAACTTGGCAGATTTTGAAACTCACTGATCGTAAGTCTGAGGGGCTCAGATAAAACATCCCCTCATGTAGCTTTCCCATTCTCCAGTGGATAGCCACATATCTGTGCACACGTGGGCACCACTACTTGAATTTAATGGATTATCAAAGAAACAAACATGAAGTTTGGAGGGAGATTTGGGAGACATGGTATGACATGATGTGGTTTGATAGGATATGACATGACATGATATGAGTAATATGGGAGTGGTTGAAGGAGGGAAATAGGGTTAGATAGATATATTATAATATATATAGGCCTTTATGTTTTTACATTTCTAAGTAATGTATTTCATATTCTAGAAATATTCACCTAATTTTCCATTTGTCAAGCAGATGCATCCTACCTACATATCACACTTTTATCTAGTGATGGTCCATTTTGCCTGGACTTAGTAGAACTTACCATTGTTTTTTCTTCTTGGATTATAATTTCTCTATATTCATAATTTCACCTATGTATATACTATAATATGATCATATTATAATCGAAAAAGAAAAAAAAACAAGGGTAAGTTCTACTAAGTCCAGGCAAAATGGACCGTCACTAGATAAAAGTGTGATATGTTAGGTAGGATGCACCTGCTTGACAAATGGAAAATTAGGTGAATATTTCTAGAATATGAAATATATTACTTAGAAATATAAGATCATAAAGGCTGTAGGGTTACAAGCATAGTAAGAACAAATAATAACAAGCCATCAACAGAAAATACAAAGAAATGAATACCAACAGAATGTACAGAGGTGAATGGTAACAGGGCTTTGGAGCTTTATTAGGTAGAGAGAGGAACTGATCACTTGCAGAAGAATTAGCACATAGTAGGATCTACTTACCTTTTCCAGATGTTATTAACTTATCAGGATCAGCTTAAGATGGCTGTTTTGTTTAGGAAAGGACTTAGGAAATAAATGTAAAGAAAAGTTAAAGGATCAGGACAAATAAACACACTATGGAGACTACACCTTATCTTCTTTCCATGATCAGAGAACTCTGCCAAACCAGGAAAGGTCCCTGTGTAGTACAACTCCCTCTCTAGTCCCCATGCCTCCTTCCTCCTTCTGATACTTTGGGATGGTACTAAGACAGGAGCCCAAGAGAACAGAAGAGATACAAGGTAGAAAACAAACAAAAAGTCTAAGGCAGATTACAGACAAAGGGAATGTTTGGCAAACTTGGGGAATAGTTTATCAGGAAAGTTACATGAAGGAGCTAATGCCCTAAAAGTCCACTAACTTATAGCTTCTATCATTGCCTTCTCCTTGATGGGTCATCTTCGTTTCTTTCTGTTCTGATATGCTCAAGAGGTTGCCACAAGCTTTGGACCAAGCTAAACTTGTATGTTGACTAATTAACATCATGAAAATTTGCACTACTTCTTTAAAGTTTACAGTCTCAAATCCATTTAACATAGAATATTAATGTGATTCACTGAATAATAAAATAATTTCTGTAACCAAAATTTGAGCCATAATCATGTTTCTACCTTTTCGAGTATCATGTATGTTGCTATAGAAATAACATAGATGGCGCCAGGCGTGGTGGTGCATGCCTTTAATGCTAGCACTTCGGAGGCAGAGGCGGGTGGATCTTTGTGAGTTCAAGGCCAGCCTAGTCTACAGAGTGAGTTCCAGGACATCTGGGGCTACAGGGAGACCCTGTCTCGAAAAGACCAAAAAAAAAAAAAAATAATAATAATAATAATAATAATAATAACTTAGCTCTTGCTTTAGTGATATCTGTAAACAAGGCATCACAAGACCTACTTCACTGCATTTTTGTGAGGTTTAAATATACTGCATGACTCTTACGCTATGCAGTAATGTTAATTATAATTACCTCAATTATAAGCAGTTTAATTTTTTGAGATTACAGCAATTTTATCAAAGTTTTGTGGATTTCATTTCTCAGGTAAATTAAGACCCAATTCCCCTTTCCTTGCTTCCCCCACACACTCTGGCAGAACCCATGCATTCTGCCATACATGTCTTTAATCTTTTTTCTGTCTTTTTTTTAAATTTTTCAGTGCATACCTTTACTGTTTGGGGCAGAAGCTTACTGTTTCACTCAGTTCTTTGACCCAGTCTTTGTTGTTGTTGTTGTTCCTTCCAATTACTATCTCTTCAAAACACGCATATATGTACACCATATATACCAAAATTATGATGTCTGAAAATTAATTAATTAATTCCAAAATATGCTTAAGGATTCACACTTTAACAGTAAAGTTGTATGCAGGTAAAGAAAAAATATTACTTTATAGTCCTACATTACATAGCAAGTTGATGAGTAACATGAGGTATTATATTTACTATAAAAGAAAGCAAAAAAATCAATTATACAGTTTGCCTAACAAATAGAAATTTGGTGCTAGGATCCACAAATGAGAGACACCATACATTGTTTGTTTTTTCAGAGACTGTGTTATTTCACTTAGCATAATGGCTTCTATTTCCACCCATTTACCTGCAAAGTTAATGATGTCATCTTTCTTTGCCACTGCATAGAAGTTTATTGTGTAGATGTACCACATTTTCTTTTTTTTTTTTAATTAGTTTTTATTGATGCTTTGTGCATTTCATACATTTTTTCCAATTCAGTTCAGGCTTATTTCCCTTTCCCTCCCCCCCACCCCCACCCCATCCCAGATCATGCATTTTGCCATAACTGTCCTGCATCTTTCTCTCGGTTTTTTTTTTTTCATTTTTAGCTATAAGTGATAATCCATGAGTACAAGCATCCTTCATGCAAAACCTATCTGCAGGCTGTTGTGCCCAAACACCTACAGCCCCACATCCAGTGGGGGGTGACAGGTTGTTTGTTCAATCAAGTTGATCAAATGAGTGTCCAGACTACATTGCTGTAGTTTCACCATTCACCCCAATCGCAGCCCTTACATTCTACCACGCCCCCTCTTCCGCAGGTTGTTCCCTAGGCTTAGAAAAGGGGCACAGGTGGATGAGAGGTAAAACAGTCCACTCTCTCTGGAGCTGTTAACTTGGACTCTGGTCAATTCTGGCTATTTCCTTTCATGAGCTGACAGTTTGTCCAGGAATAACCTTTCGATCCTACTAATGAAGAACAAGCAATTAGATATATAGGTATTTAAGCAGCACTAATAGTTATGGTAGGTTACTTTAGCATAGACACATGTTTGGATATGTTAATCCATGAATTACAATTTTCCCCCTGTTAAATATGACAGGGTCTTACTGTGGCTTATAACATCTCCTAACCTGTAGAGGATGTAAGCTTGTGGCATCAGCCATGGGTTATTTCTCCAAGGGGAGAGCCAATAGCCAATTAGTACCACATTTTCTTCATCCACTACTTGGTGGAGGGACATTTTGGTTGCTTCCAGCTCTTCACTTTTGTGAGAAGAGCTGTAATAAACATAGATGTGCATGTATCTCTGTGGCAGGATGAGTCTTGTGGGTTGGCAGGACTGGGTCAGGTAGTAGGCTCATTTTCAGTCTTTTTTTTATGTGTATGAATGTACTGTCTGCATGTAGGTTTGTGCACCTCTGTCGTGCAATGCCGCGGAGGTCAGAAGAGGGTGTCAGATTCCCCTGGAACTGGAGTTCTCCTGGAATTGGAGTTACAGACGGTTCTCAGCCGCCAGGTGAGTGCTGGGGATCGAACCTGGGTCCTCTTCAAGAGCGGTCAGCGCTATTAACCTCTAGGCCATCTCTTCAGCCCCCATTTTCAGTCTTTTAAGGGTTCATCACACTGATTTCCATAGGGGTTGTACAAGTTTGCATTCCCACCAGCAGTAGATGAATATTCCCCTTTCCCCACAACCTCTTCACCATTTGTTACCGTTTGTTTTCTTGATCATAGCCAGTCTTTAAGATGAAATATTAAAGTGGTTTTAATTTGCATTTCTTTAATTATTGAACACGTTTTAAGATGTTTCTCAGCCATTCTTACTTCTTCGTTTATGAAATCGCTGTTCAACTCTTTACTCCATCTTTTGAGTGAGTCATTTGTTTCTTCCTCCTTTGTTTTTTGAGTAGTCTATATACTCAGTCAAATGTATCACTGGTGAAGGTTTCCTCCCACTCTGTGGGTTTTCTCTTCACTTCATTGATTGTTTCTTTCACTATACAGAAGCTTTTGAGTTTAATAAGTTTCCACTTGTCACTTGTTGACTTTATTTCTTGTGCAGCTGCTGTCTGATTTAGAAAGTCTTTTCCTATGCTTATGTCTTGTAGGTTACTGCCAATATTGTCTTCTATCATTTTCAGAGTTTCAGGTTTCACATTGAGGTCTTTGATTCATTTGGATTTGATTTTTGCACAGGGTGAGAGGTAGGGGTTTAATTTTATTCTTCTACAAGTGGTGATCCAGTTTTGCCAACACCATTTGCTGAGGATGCTCTCTTTCTTCCATTGAGTCTTCTTGGCCCCTTTGTCAAATATGAGGTGGCCAAAATTATATGTGCTCATGTTTGGATCTTTTATTTTGTTCCATTGATCTAGGGTCTGTTTTTGCCAGTACCAAGCTGTTTTTATGACTATAGCCCTATAATATAGTTTGAAGTCTGGTATAGTGATCCCCCTGTATTGTTCCTTTTACTCAGGGTTGCTTTGGCTATCTGGGATCTTTTGGGTTTCCATGTGAATTTGATGATTTTTTTCTATGTCTGTGAAGGAACTCATGGGGATTTTAATTGGGATTGCATTGAATCTGTATATTAATTTGGGTAGGATGGGCATTTTTACTATATCAATTTTTCTAATCAATGGGCATGGGAGATCTTTCCATCTTCTGGTGTCTTCTTAAATCTCCTTCTTCAGGGGTTTGAAATTTTCATTGTAGAGATCCTTGGTGTCTTTGGTTAGGTTTGTTCCAAGGTATTTTATTTTTGTCGAGGCTATTGTGAGTGAAAAAGACTCCTTGTATTCCTTCTCCAATTGCTTGTTATTGGTGTATAGAAAGGCTACTGATTTTTCTAGGTTAATTTTATATCCTGCCAATTTACTGACACTTTTAATTGTTTGTAGTTTTCTGGTGGAGTTTTTTTTGTTTTGTTTTTTTTTTTTTTTCGTCTTTTTGAGACAGGGTCTCAAGCTGTCCTGGAACTCACTATGTAGACCAGGCTGGCCTTGAATTCACATAGATCCGCCTGCCTTTGCCTCCCAAGTGCTAGGATTAAAGGTGTGTACCATGTCTATAATCCTGGTGGAGTTTTTAGCATCCTTTAGGTAAACTATCATATCATCTGCAAACAGGGATAGTTTGACCTCCTCTTTTCCAATTAGTCTTCCTTTAATTTTCCTTTCTTATCTTATTGCTCTAACAAGTATTTCAAGCACTATATTGAAAAGGATTGGAGATAGGGGGCAGCCTGGCCTGGTTCCTGACTTTTAGGGGGATGCTTCTAAATTTTCCCCATTTAGATCGATGTGGGCTGTGGGTTTGTTGAATATGGCTTTGATTATGTTGAGGAACGTTCCTTCCAGTCCAATTCTCTCTAGGACTTTAAACATGAAGACATGCTGGATTTTTATGACATTTTCTGCATCAATTGTAATGACCATGTGTTTTTTGTCTTTCAGTCCATTTATGTGCTTCATGATATTTATCGATTCACTATTTACCAATCCCCTGTACTCTGTTTATGAAAAAATCCCCAACTTGGCAGATGATGATCTTTTTATTGTGTATCTGTATTGCATTTCCTAAGGCCCCTGCTTCATTGTGATAAGTTCCCATTTTCCCTCTCTCTTTCCCCCTTCTTTTTTTTTTTTTTTTTTTTTTTTTTTTTTTTATTTATTTGTATTTATATATAAATTATAATATATATATATATATATCCAAGTATAAATTTATATCTAAATGCCACATATTAGAGAAAACATTGGGAATTTGTCTTTCTGAGTCTGAAATATTTTACTTAAAAATGATTTCTAGTTTTATTCATTTACCTGTAAATATCAGGACTTCATGGTTCTTTACTACTGATTAAGATTCCATTGTGTATAGGTACCATGTTATCTTTATCCATTCATCCATTTATCCATTTACCTGGTCAATTTCTAACAATTGTAAACAGTGGAGAAATAAGTACAGATGTGCAAGTATTTCTTTGGTATGCTGACTTGAGTCTATACCCTGATGTGATATATCTTAGTTATATGGGAGTTCTATTTTTAATTTTTTTGAGAAAACTCAATGATGATTTTCATAGTGACTCTACCAATTAATTTACACTCCCAACAGAAGAGTATATAGATCCATCATTTTCTACAACCTCATCAACATATGTTGTCATTTTTTTCTTAATAATGTAATCTTTAAAAAGTTTTATATGCGTTTCTTAGATATCAAGGATGTTAAACACCCTCTCAAATATCTATTGACCATTTGTATTTCTTCACAATGATGGTGGTGATAGTAGTGATAATCATAACTAAAGTTGTAACATGGGAGAGTAAAAATGGAAGGAGGTGAGGGTAGACAGGTAGGCAGAAGCAAAATATAGAAGAGTCTTGTATGTTAAACAATTTGAACAATATTTTATTACAAATATTTGTCCATTAAAATCTGCATTAACATGACACTTATATCAATATATCTGCCTCCTAAGGCTCAGAGATCATTGCAGAAGAGAAAATCAGAACAATTTTAAGAACCAAAGGTAGTAAATGACCACAAGGAAATTGATTTTTCCAGACAGGTGGGCAGTTACTCTTATGAGATGACAGCAATGGTGACAGCATGCAGATGTATATCTAGGTGTTGTATGGTAAGGAGCACAGTGACACTCAGAAGACGCCTCCCTTTGGGTAGTTGGTTAGAGTGATCCAAGAGACTCTCAAAATAACACAGCCTATCACCAAAGCTCTTGATTATCTCCCATAACTAAAAAATAAGTCTGTACTACCCAAGACAGTCATACTTCAGAAACAGAACTTAGAGTAATGGAGCAGGAACTGACCTGGAAGCCTTCTACCTGAAGTTTAGCTCTCATAATGGCTCTGCAGCCTAGGTCATTATCCTCTAACAATTCTGTTCCTGTTTATTCACCTAAATTTCCCTCCAAGCTCCAGTGTAGGTCATGGGACCTCTGTTACTTGTGCTCCCTGAGCAGTAGTGTGGATCATTAGCAACTTTTTAATAAGGTAACATATGATGACTGTCCATCAATAAATTATTTCATCGGTAGCCCTAGGGACTGAAGAAACTAAGAACTGAAGTCAATGACCGCAGAGCTCAGCTCAAGTATGCACACTGAAGTGAGGAGAACCAACTTCACCTGGCAGAAACACCCGGGCTTTCCTTGCTGGAGACTCTGGGGTCCCTTAAAGCTTCAAGAGAATATGGTTCTGGAGATAGAGATCCAGAGGAACCAGGCCTTAGTGGAAAGATGAGACAACAGCCAAGTGATCCCAGGTTTGTGACAGCTCTTGCTCGAAAGGAACTCTTGAGAAAATCAGTTGTTCTTCATGTTTCCTTGGACATTGGGTAAATGAGATATTGCACTTGAAACTTTTTACAATCTTGTCTTCCCTATCCATGGATCCCCTTGCTATTTCCTCCAAAAGACAAAATACTGAAAGCCACAAGAGAAAAACAACAAGTTACATATAAGGGGAAACCCATCAGAATCACAGCTAATTTCTCAGTGCAAACTATGAAAGTGAGAAGAATGTAGAACAAATTATTCCCAGTATTAAACGACTTTAGATGCCAACCCAGACTACTCGACCCAGCAAAAATGTCAATTCTAGTTGAAGGAGAAAGAAGAATCTTTCACGACATGAACAAGATGAAAGAATACATGTCTAAGAAGCCAACACTTCAGGGCTGGAGAGATGGCCTAGCGGTTAAGAGTGCCGACCGCTCTTACAGAGGACCCGGGTTCGATCCCCAACACCCACATGGCGGCCGAGAACCGTCTGAAACTCCAATTCCAGGAGAACTCCAGTTCCAGGGGAATCTGAGACCGTCTTCTGACCTCCGCGGCATTGCACGACACGGGTGCACAAACTTGCATGCAGACAGTACATTCATACACATACAGAAATAAATAAAATTAATTAAAAAAAATTTAAAAAAAAGCCAACACTTCAGAAAATCCTCAAAGCAATCGAAAGAACAGAGGAAAGGAGCAACTATCCCTAAGCAATTAAACAGAGAAAGCAACAAAATCATAACAGAGTAAATACAAACCTAGACCAAGAATGCAAAGAAAAAATAAGGTAAAAGGAAGAAACACATATCTCTCAATAATAACCTTAAATACTAATGGTCTAAACTCCCCAATCAAAAGGCATAGACTGGGAGAATGGATTAGGAAACCAAAACCTTCTATATGGTATCTACAAGACACCTATCTCACCCTCAAAGATAGACACCACCTTAGAGTGAAAGGATGGAAAAAGTATTACAAGAGAATGGTACCAAGAAACAAGCCACAGTGGCTATTCTAATATCAGACAAAATAGATCACAAAGTAAAATTAATTAGAAGAGACAAAGGGCCATTATATCCTTGTCAAAGGAACAATGAACCATGAAGATTTCACAATCCTAAATGTCTATGCACCAAACTCTGGTGCACCTAACTTTATAAACACTACTCTCCAGAACCTCAAGACACAGATTAATCCTGACACACTAATAGTGGGGGACTTCAACACCCCAGTGAGCCCCTTGGATAGATGAACAGAACAAAAAATAAACAGAGAGACATCAGAACTGAACAATACAATATACCAAATGGACCTCACAGATGTCTACAGAATATTCCACCCAAACACCAGAGAATGTACTATCTACTCAGCACCTCATGGAACATTCTCCAAAATCAGCCACATACTGGGGCACAAAAGAAACCTCAACAAATACAAAAGGATAGAAATTATTCCATGAATTCTATCATACCACAGTGCAACAAAGCTCAATATGAACACTAGAATAAGCCCAACTAGCCACAAAAACACAAGGAGACTAAACAACACAATACTGAATAATGAATGGGTCATGGAAGAAATAAAGAGTGAAATAAAAGTATTCATGGAACTGAACGAAAAAGACAAGACAATACAGCAAAACATGTGGGATTCTTTATAAGCAGTCATGAGAGGGAAATTTATAGCCCTAAGTGCCCACATTAAAAAAACAGAAAGGGAACAATCAAACTAACACTGCAGCTAAAAACACTTGAGAGAAAACAACAAATGAAGCCTAAACCCAAAAGACAGGAAAAAATAACAAAAATCACAGCAGAAATCAATGAAATAGAAGCAAAGAAAACAATACATAAAATCAACCAATCCAAAAGCTGGTTCTTGGAAAAAATAAACAAAATAGACAGACCTCTAGCCCAGTTAACCAAAAAAAAAGAGAGAGCTACTCCAAATCAATAGTATTCATTAAGAAAGGATAAACAACACAACAGACAAAGAAAAGATTCAGACAATCATACAGGAATACTTCAAAAATATATACTCCACTAAATTTGAAAACCTAAGAGAAATGGATGAATATCTGAAATCCTGGGAACCAACAAAGCTTAACCAAGAAGAGATTGACAGCTTAAACAGACCCATAATATTTCAGGAAATTGAAGATGTAATTAAAAACCTCCCAACTAAAAAAAGCCCCAGTCCAGATGGTTTCATGGCAGAATTCTATAAAACATTTAAAGAGGTCCTACAACCATTGCTACTCAAACTATTCAGAAGGATACAGTCAGAGGGAATTCTCCCAAACTCTTTCTATGAAGTCAGCATCACTGTCTAATACCAAAACCAGGCAAAGATACAAGCAAAAAATAAAGCTATAAACCCATCTCACTAATGAACCTAGATGAAAAAATTCTCAACAAAATACTTGTAAATTGCATACAGACCCACATCAAAATGATCATCCTTCATGACCAAATTGGATTCATAGCAGAGATGCAGGGATGGTTCAACATACGTAAATCAATAAATATCATAAAACACATGAATGGACTGAAAGACAAAAACCACACAATCATCTCAATTGATGCAGAAAAAGCCTTTGACAAGATCCAGCATCCCTTCATGTTTAAAGTTCTAGAGGAAATCAGACTGAAAGGAACATTCCTCAACATGATCAAAGCCATATATAGCAAACCCACTGCCAACATCATCCTAAACGGAGAAAAATTGGAACCATTTCCCTTAAAGGCGGGGACCTGACAAGGCTGCCCCTATCGCCACTCCTCTTCAACATAGTACTTGAAACAATTGCTAAGGCAATAAGACAAGAGAAGGAAATTAAAGGAGTACTAACCAGAAAATAAGTTAAGCTATCCCTTTTTGCAGATGATATGATAGTTTACCTAAGGGATGCTAAATACTCCACCAGAAAATTTCTAGAAATGATTAAGAGTTTTAGTAAAGAGGCGGGCTACAAAATTAACCTAGAAAAATCAGTACCCTTTCTTTACACCAACAATAGACAAGTGTAGAAGGACTATAAGGAGAACTTCTCATTCACGATAGCCTAAAAAAACAATAAGATACCTGGGATCAAACCTAGCCAAAGATACCAAAGACCTCTACAACAAAAATTTTAAACCCCTGAAGAAAGAAATTGAAAATGAAATCAAAAGATGGAAAGATCTCCCATGCTCATGGATTGGGAAAATTAATACAGTAAAAATGTCCATTTTACTCAAATTGATATACAGATTCAATGCAATCCTAATCAAAATCCCCTTGAGCTTCTTCACACACTTTGAAAAAAAATCCTTAAATTCATATAGAAAAACAAAGACCCCGAATAGCTAAAGAAACCCTGAGTGAAAAATACAATACAGGGAGGATTGCTCTACCAGACTTCAAACTATATTACAGGGCCATAGTCATAAAGACAGCCTGGTACTGGCACAAAAACAGACCCATTGACCAATGGAACAAAACCAAAGATCCAAACTTACAATTTCAGCAACCTCATATTTGGCAAAGGGGCAAAAAAATCTCAATCGAGGAAGGATAGCATCTTCAGCAATTGGTGCTGGCAAAATTGGATCACCATTTGTAGAAGAACAAAATTAATACCCTACTTCTCACCTTGTACAAAAATAAACTCCACATGGATCAAAGATCTCAACATAAAGCCTGAAACCCTGAAGGTGATAGAAGAAAAAGTTGGCAGGAACCTACAAGACACAGGCATAGGATAAGACTTTCTAAATCAGACAGCAGCTGCACAGGAAATAGGTCAACAGACGACAAATGGGACCTCATAAAACTCAAAGCTTCTGTACGGTGAAAGAAACAATCAAGGAAGTGAAGAGAAAGCCCAGAGTGGGAGGAAATTTTCACTAGTGATACATCTGACAGAGCATTAACATCAAGAATATATAAATTACCCAAAAAACAAAGAAGAAAACAAATGACCCTCTCAAAGATGGATTAAAGAGTTGAACAGAGACTTCACCAGTGAGGTATTAAAGATGGCTAAGAAACATCTTAAAAAGTGTTAAACATCATTAATAATTAAGGAAATGCAAATTAAAAACACTCTCAGATATCATCTCACTCCAATACGACTAGCTAATATCAAGAAAAGACAAGACACCAAATGCCGGAGAGGTTGTTGGGAAAGGGGAACACTCATCCACTGCTGGTGGGAATGTAAACTTGTACTACCATTATGGAAAGCAGTGTGGAATAACCTTACAAGACTCAACATGAGCCTACTACCTGACCCAGTCATACCACTCCTGGGTTTATACCCAAAAGACCCATCCTACCACAAAGATACCTGCATATCCATGTTTATTGCAACTCTCTTCACAATAGTAAAGAGCAGGAACCCACCCAAATGCCCCTCAACTGATGACGGGATAACAAAAATGTGGTACATCTACACAATGTACTATTGTGTGAATGGAGTACTATTCAGCGGTAAAGAAAGATGACATTATGAACTTTGCATGTAAATGAATGGCTCGAAGCCATTATGCTAAGTGAAGTAACACAGTACCAGAAAAAAAAAGGTGAATTGTTTCCCTCATTTGTGGATGCTAACACCAAATGCACCAGATGAAAGGCAAGCTGAACAACATTATTGTTATATTTCTGTTTATCTGAAAGTGGCTATGTTGTTATAATGTAAATTTCTCAATGGGCTCTAGAATCCACCCACCACTTATTTTCAGACTCTGTAATTACTGGATATGGGAGGAGAGTATGCATCCATATTTTAGAGTAATGTAAAATTAATGGAGGAAAATGTGAATTCCTAAGCATAAAAAAAGGCTGAGAGAAAGATGCAGGACAGTTATAGCACAATGAATGATCTGGAGTGTGGTGGGTGGAAGGGAAAAGGGAATATGCCTACACTGAATTGAAAAATATTGTCTGAAATACACAAAATATCAATAAAAGCTTTAAAAAAAGCATGAAGGGCTACTGGAGAGCACCTGAGTCTTAGCACTGTGAGAGGCCAGAAAAGGCCATTGATGAATTGTAGTGAATACCTCCAGGTTTTATGGGATCATAGAAAGAATATGAGGCTTTGCAGCCTGGAAGGCTGGGAGAGGCTGGTAAAGATGTGCCCTCACTTGCAGTGGAACTCCCAGTGTATTGGATACCAAGACTGTGGTATGAAAACTAAAGCCAGAGACAGGTGTGAAGAACTGGTCTGAGATTATAAGATAAGCTGTGTGTGCTGTGGATGGCAGAGCCAAAGAAGTGGAGATGTCCAAGCACTTTGGACGCCAGAAGACCTTGAGTGAATCCCAGATATTGTACACCGAAGCATATTGCTGGATTTTGTTTATACTTAAGTGTGTCCCATCCTTCCCTTTTAAAATAAGACAATATGTAATTTACTTTCGATTTTACAGGAGCTCACAGTTGAGATACTGAGCTTATAAAGTGGTCACATTTTTAAGAACTGTGTGTCTAGATGGAAAGACCTCCCATGCTCATGAGGTGGAAAAATTAATATAGTAAAAATGTCCATTCTACCCAAATTAACATACAGACTCAATGCAATCCCAATCAAAATCCCCAGGAGCTTTTTCATAGAATTAGAAAAAAAAATCCTTAAATTCATATGGAAAAACAAAAGACCCTGAATAGCTAAAGCAACCCTGAGTGGAAAGTGCAATACTGGGGGGATTACATTACCAGACTTCAAGCTATACTACAGGGCTCTAGTCATAAAGACAGCCTGGCACTGGAAAAAAACAGAACCATTGACCAATGGAACAAAATTGAGATCCAAACTTGAGCTCATATAACTTCAGCCACCTCATATATTTGACAAAGGGGCCAAAAAGCTCAATGGAGGAAAGATAGCATCTTCAAGCAAATGGTGTTGGCAAAACTGGATCACCATTTGTAGAAGAACAAAATTAAACCCCTACCTCTTGTCCTTTACAAAAATAAACTCCAAGTGGATCAAAGATCTCAACCTAAAACCTGAAACCCTGAAGGCGATAAAAGAAAATGTCAACAGCAACCTACAAGACAGAGGTGTAGGAAAAGACTTTCTGAATCAAACAGCAGCTGCACAGGAAATAAGGAAAGCAGCTGATAAGTGGGACCTCATCAAACTCAAAAACTTTTGTACAGCTAAAGAAACAACCAAGGAAGTGAAGAGAAAACCCAGAAATTGGGAGGGAACCTTCACCACTGATACATCTGACAGAGCATTAACATCCAGAATATATAAGCTACTTAAAAAACAAAGAAGTAAGAAAACAAATGACCTACTCAAAAGATAGAGTAAAGAGCTGAACAGAGACTTCACCAGTAAGGAAGTAAAGATGGCTGAGAAACATCTTAAAAAGTGTTCAACATCATTAATAATTAAGGAAATGCAAATTAAAACCACACTAAGGTATCATCTCACTCCAATAAGACTAGCCAAGATCAAGAAAACAAAAGACACCAAGTGCTAGAGAGGTTGTGGGGAAAGGATAACACTCATCCACTGCTGGTGGGAATATAAACTTGTAAAACCATTGTGTAAAGCAGTGTGGAGAAACCTTGTAAGACTCAACATGAGCCTACCATCTGACCCAGTCATACCACTCCTGGGTATATATCCACAAGACGCATCCTATCACAAAGTTACATGCACAGCTATGTTTATTACAGCTCTCTTCACAATAGCAAAGAGCTGGAACCAACCCAAATGCCCCTCAACTGATGACTGGATAACAAAAATGTGGTACATCTACAGGATGGAGTTCTATGCAGCAGTAAAGAAAGATGACATCATGAGATTTGCTGGTAAATGGATGGAAGTCAAAGCAATTTTTCAAAGTGAAGTAACACAGTCCCAGAAAACAAAAGGTGAATGGTTTCTCTCATTTGTGGATGCTAACACCAAATCCCCAGTTGGCAGGCAAACTGAGCAACTTTATTATAATTCATTGTATCGAAAGTAACTGCTATTCCAATGTGAATCTCTAAATGGGCTCTAGAATTGTCCTACCACTTATATTCACACATTGTAATTACCATATATGGATGAAAGATATGTACTCATATTCTAAAAAATAATTTAAAGTTTCACATCTTTATACCTGAATGGAAATTTACTGTTAAAATGTGAATCTCTAAATGTGTTTAGGAATCAACCTATAGTTTATTTTCAGAATTTGTAATTTTGACTTATGTGTGGAGTGTACATATGTATGTTTTAGAATAATATAAAATAAAAAAGAATATTTAAAAAAATCCAAACCAAAAATAAAAGAAAAGAAAATAGGAAGAAGCTAAGATGTATAGAGTCAGTGGGAGAATGGTCCTTCTGACAATTCAACTTTGGATGTCTAACCTCCAGAATAAATGTCTCTTTTACTTAAAAAAAATTCTGTTTCTAATATTTATAACTCTATAGAAGAGGATTACTAAGACTGGGTGAAATGTTTAATTGTATGCTGCATGCTTCTATAGTTATGTCTCAGAAAATAATCCATGTAATGTGCCATTTTCAAAATATCCTATGCATTGTTGGATTCTTCTGTGATAAACAAAAAAGAAGAACTTCTACCCAGAGCTAAAGGGAGACCCTGCTCAAAAAGACCAAAAAAAGAAAAAAGAAAAAAAAGAACTTCTAAATAACATGAATAAACATTACTGAATGCAAAAAAAAAAAGTGAATTTTATTACCTAAATGAAAAGTTCACTTGACACAAAGTATTTAAGAAAGGGTAGAAATTATGATTTAGACTTGACTTTACACAGGCTTTCTAAAATTGCTCTTACCATATTCTTTCCATACTAATTTAATCTGTACTTATGTATAAAAATCTAGCTCTGAGTCTATTCTTTGAAATACAAATCAAATTTGTTTTTCCTCTAGAAAATCTCTAATACCCCTAGATAAGGCTGAGGTCAATCACATTTGCCACGTATTATCTTGGGTTTTCTTTGAATTATTAAGACAATGCGATTCTATTTGTCAGAACTACCTATCAACTATTCTGCTCTTATTTCTGTATGTCATTCACTTATACTCAATAAATGTTTCAGTGAATGACCAATTCCCAAATCATTGTGTCCAGCATTGAACTCTTACCCAAATGTTTCACATTTACAACTTCCTCTAAGATATATATATACTTAGGTAGCAAGAAGAATATATTCCTAACAAAATGCTATCCAAACCATAATATATAATGCATCCTTCCATGAAGGATGCTATTTCTCTTGAATAAGAATTACAAAAAGCACATTAAATATGCTAAAATTTATAAGCCAAGCTGAGCACACTATCTCAGAGAGATCCATTATCTTGGAGGGGTCCTGGGAGTTAAGTTCATACTCCATAGACGTAAAAAGGACCACACATAAAAAGAGCTTGTTTGCATTATAAACAATAACATTTTGGTCGCAAGATTAGGTAAAAGTCTTTAGGTCAGATTATGTCTATATTTAAAAGTCATTCCTTCGGCTACCATGATAAATAAGATGCTACTGTCTACTTGGTGGTAGTCCAGTGATGACAAAGAGAGACAGTGACACAGTGAAAACACTGAAGTTTTTTGTTTTTTGTTTTTTTTTTGTATGTGTATGAATGTATTGTCTGCATGCAGGTCTGTGCACCCGTGTCGTGCAATGCCGCGGAGGTCAGAAGAGGGTCTCGGATTCCCCTGGAACTGGAGTTCTCCTGGAACTGGAGTTACAGACGGTTCTTAGCCGCCATGTGGGTGCTGGGGATCGAACCCGGGTCCTCTGCAAGAGCGTCGGTGCTCTTAACCGCTAGGCTATCTCTCCAGCCCCCTGAAGTTTTTTTTTTAACTTTTTAATTTTTTGTTGAGCGTATTTCATACATTTCTTAATCATTTCATACAACAATTATTAATCAAATTTAGACTCATTCCCCCATCCATGCCCACCCCTCATGCCCCCCAACCCCCCACCAGGGCTCATGGATTCTGTCATACACATTAAGTCTTGTCTTGCATCTTTTTCTCAGTCTTTTATAACCTTTTTGATGCACAAGTTTACTGTTTTGGTCAGTTCTTTGAATAGGTTTTTCTCTCTCAATTTTTGTCCCCTTTGATTTTATATTATTCCAAAATATGCATATATACAAAAAGTAAACACTAAAAGTTTTACAAAACTATTTTACAAATGCCACACTTGGGGCCTGGAGAGATGGCTCAGCGGTTAAGAGTACCAACTGCTCTTGCAGAGGACCCGAGTTCAATTCCCAGCACCCACATGGCGGCTGAGAACCATCTTTAACTCCAGTTCCAGGGGAATCCAATGCCTTCTTCTGACCTCAGTGGCATTGCACAACCAACCTATATGCAGACAGTACACTCATACACATAAAAAAATAAACAATAAATAAAATTTTTTTTTAAATTTAACAAATGCCACACTTGGATAACGCCATCCAGAAAATAGTCAGCCACTCTTGTTGCTAAAATTCCTCTCTGTGTTTTTGCCAACATGGATTCCACCCCACCCCCACTCCCAAAGGCAAAGCAAGGAAGACTCTCCAAAAAACAGTTTGGGGGATTAGTCGCGCTTGCTTACAGAGAAAATGGATAAGGGGGTTACTTACAGGATTGTCAGTGCTCCCCCTTCCCTCGTTTCCATACAGGGTCCTGACATGGAGCATGTGACCTCTGCCAGAGATAGTAATGGTGGGAGAGACCCCCGTCCTGGGTTCTCTACTTATGCACTCTTAACCCCCCCTTATAAAGCCAAGGCCCACTGGCCGGTTGGGAAGGGTAGCTGACTCCCCTGGCTCTTATTTTCCCCTCAGAAGGCATTTGATGTCCAAGGTCAGTCTTTCTTTTGGAAGACTGTCCATGCTACACACTGTAAATTCTGCTAATTCTTTGCTAAAACTTTGCCTTCACACTTGGTACAATTCTCCTTTTCGCTAGAATTGCCACTAGCCTTTATTTATGAGCATCCTCACTATTCTCATGGATGACACACACTCAATTCTCAGTCCTCCTTTAGACACACCACTAAGTACTGGATTCATAGAACAAAGTCTCCAACTTGAAGATATTATAGTCCAGTAAAAAGATATTTAAATAAATAATTCACAAGCAAATATTTATTTTTTAAACAATCTTACACAGCCTTACATTTCCATTTTTTTCTTTATTTTTTTATGTGTATGAGTATACTGTCTGCATGTAGGTTGGTGCACCCGTGTCGTGCAATGCCTCGGAGGTCAGAAGAGGGTTTTGGATTCCCCTGGAACTGGAGTTAAAGATGGTTCTTAGCCACCATGTGGGCGCTGGGAACCGAACCTGGGTCCTCTGCAAGGGCAGTTGGTGTTCTTAACCTTAATTGCTGAGCCATCTCTCCAGCCCCATAACCAAATATTTAATTACACATTCTAATCATTGCTACTAAGAAAAATAAAATTGTCTGAAGAATTTTTGAATGTAAAACAACGGGATAAAGCAGTCATTTCTAAGAACATGATAACAAAAAAGTGCAAAATAATAGCTGGATAAATTTAAGACAAAAACTAAAATGAGGCTGGAAAGATGGCTCAACAGTTAAAAGAACCTGCTGCTCTTGTAGACAACCAAGATATGGTTCCCAGTACCCACATGGTGGATAATAGCTCTCCTTAACTCCATTTCCAAGGGATCACATGCAATCGTCTCTCCTCCATGTCATATATATATATGGAGAGAGAGAGAGAGAGAGAGAGAGAGAGAGAAAGAGAGAGAGAAAGTACAGTGGTGTACGTACTTACATGCAGACCTAATATTCATATATATAAAAATAAACACCATTCTTTTAAACCAGAAGTAAACTTATTCACATGCAAAAGACTTAAGAACAGAATCTGGTGTATTTGAAGAAGTCATTCTAATGAAAATTCAGTCTATTTTCAGAAAAGATGTTGGTGTATAGAACAGAAATCATGCTCATCATCATCATACTGTCACCATAAATGCTGTGTACCTTCCTTCATGACTTCAGGTCTCAGGTCAAATTGTTCCATGAAAAAACCTGACCATGTGATCTTCAACAGACCACACCATGTTTTCCACACTTTATCTCATTTCCTTATCAGAGGATATACTGGGACATAGAATATTTTTAATATGTTTCTATGTTGGGAAGCTAAAATGTGGCATTGTAAAATAGAATGAAAGTCTGTTTGGCTTCAGTATTCCATCCTTTCCATAGATTCATACATACATGCACGTGTGTGTGTGTGTGTGTGTGTGTGTCTAGTATGACTAAGTACAAAATATAAGGTAAGCATAAGCTATACCTCTTCAATAAATGATAGTCGATTGCTCAGCCATAAACTGAACATGTCCATCAAGCCCAAAGCCACCCCAAGGTTCAGGGAACATCATATAAAGAAAGAATGTAAACACTGCCATGAAGTTGGGAGGAGCTCACAAAGCCCCACATTTCCCTGATCATTTATGTACAGTTAATGGATTCTAGGGTAGGAGAGATACTTTCTTCAGTGACATAGTCACTGGTAAAGCAGCCATGAATTTGTAAAAGATTCTTTCCCCAGCTCCTGTAATCAGGCCTAAGGTAACTCACTGACCATTTAAAACATCAGATACAGAAGCATTACGGGGTCTAGTTAGAAAGAGGAAGAAGATCAACTAGTGTCAGATGGAAATAAGAGAGGGTAATGTGGAGTGAATATGACAAAACCCATTATGTATAATTAATAAATATAATAAATATCCTTAAGAAGGGGCTGGAGGGATGGCTCAACAGTTAAGAGCACTGGATCCTCTTGCAAAGGACCTTTATTCGGTTCCCAGAAACAACATGGCAGTTAATAACTGTCCTTAACTTCAGGTCCAGGGGATTTGTCACTCTCTCCTGGCCTCCACAAGGACCACATGCATGGGGCATATTTACATACATGCAGACAAAACAGTCATACTCATGTTTTTAATTTTAAAATATTTACAAAAGGATTTCCCTCTCCATATTGACCTGTTTGGTTCCTTGCTTCCCTGCCCCAAGTGATAATTATTAACAATTTCTTATGTGTATACCAAACATTCTCTATTTACATACATCAAGAATGTGTAACAATGTGTCTTTTATGAAATATGTATGATTTGTGTGATGTAAATATAATGTCCTTCATCATGACTTCTCACACAAAAACTCATCTTGGAGTTTATACTGTATTAACAGGATATATCTGAGTCATATAGCATTCCAAATGAAAATTTCCCATTTTAATCTATTCTACAGATCGAATTTCCCCAGTTCTCCACTGTTAAAAGTTATAGTGCAAAAATAAAAATCCTTTCCTGTATCTAAATTACATGACTCCTAAGGCCTAAGTCACTATTTATTTTGTACTACTCAGTAATCATTTCAAACTCTAAGAACCTAGATTCACTTGCTCACCCTTAAACATGGGGATTGTATCTTCCCCTTAACATCTTTAGTAATGACCAAACTAAGGCCAGCAAAAACAAATCAAAATGTTATATTAAAGGAAATCCATCCAAATGGATCTTTTCTTATAGCAATTTCCCATTTATCTCTCTCTTAGATTTTCTATAACAGCTACTTGCTTCTTAATTATTTATTTTTCCATTGCCTGGCTTCAACCATTCAGTTGTAAACTTTATAATCAGAAATTTTATCTGTTTTATGAATTTTTGTATCTCAGTTTCTAGAACAATTCTTGACACTTAGCAAACTCTCAATATATCTAAACATCTTTCTTTTTTTCTTTTCTTTTTTTAAGGCAGAGTCTCTCTCATAAGGAGTGCCCAAACTGGACTTGAAATTATGGTCCTTTGGCCTCATTACCAAAGCTAGGATTACAATATCTGTCAACCATGCTTTTCTAAAATATATAATTTTCTTCTTAATATTTTTGTTGAATTTTGTATATTTTATATAATAAATTTTAAATTTAAACCTCCTCACCCCTCAGCATCTCTCATAGCCCTCCCCCCCCCCAGTTTTCATGCATGCTCTCATATATGTTAAATCCTATATGGTCAAGCAATTGTACCCCAATGTCCCTCGGTGCAAGTCCATTCACTGGAATCTACTCAGTCTAACTAGCCTCAATCCATTAAAGAATTACTGTTTCTCACAACACAATAATTAGTTGCCAATAGCTCCTCAGCTGCGGTTGAGGCTTGCTGCCCATTTCCCCAGGTCTCTGCTAGACTTTTGTCTGACTGCGTTTGCGTGGTTTTGTCCATGCTGACACTGTCGCTGTAAGTTCATAGGAGCAAGCTTCCAGAGCCCTGGAAGACTCTGATCACTTTATGTTCATATACCAAACCTGCCCCTTAAAGCCCCCATCTCTTTCACAATGGTCCCTGAGCCATGCTTGGGTAAGGTTTAAGATAAGATTCCTATAAAGGGGCAAGGGCTCTGCAGTCTCTTATTCTTTAAAACTTGGCCAGTTGTTGCCTTCTGTGTGTTTTGTTCTTTGTTCTCTGAGGAAGCTTCGATGGTGAGAGTTGAGGAATGTACTAGTATTTTCTCCACCTCTTATTCTTATGTTCGGTGAACCTTGGATGTCACAGTTTCACTGTAGATGTGTCACTTAGGGCTGAGCATCTCTCAAATACTTATTCTCTCTTTGTGACCAGTTGTGGAAATCTTTAATAGCATCCTTCATAGCAAAAATAAGTTTCTTTGATGAGCAGTGTACAGTATACTTGTCTGTAAATATAAATATCCAAATTTACCACATAGAAATTTCATTTGCCTAGCAATATGACCACAATAGGTTTGCTCTAGGATCTATGACCTCTCCAGCCATGTGAATTTGGCTGAATTTGGTACCACCCAGAATTTCCCTCATATATCCTGATGTAGCATCAACATCCAGGAAAATGTAGAGGAATCAAGGAGGTAGAGAAAAAGAAAGACTGCCAATAAAGGGGCATAGTAGGAAACAGAAATTACCAGGGGGGAAATAGGGGTTCTTAAACTAGTAAAGAAGACACACAGAGAGAGAAGAGATAAATAAAGCTTAGGTAATATAGTGCAATGCACACACAAAGCCACAACTGACCACATTTCAAAGAATGGGGAGCCTCCAGAGTGTGTGTCCCTGGGTGTGACACTTGTATTAAACCTTACCCACCCACAGCTCAGGGATGACTGCAGAATATAGAGCAGAAAGATTGTAAGAGCCAGGGCTGGTTCATGAACATAGGAAAACAGATGATTTTAGGCTACTAGCAGCTTACACATGAGAATTTGTGAAGTTGCTTTTATCAGGCACATGACCAATGCCAACTCAGACAGGGTCCCAGACTGGAACAAAAAATATGGGTGGTTATCCTGCCCTAGACTGAGGTCTACAGGAGGCTGATTACTTTTGAGTGAAGGAGAGTATACCATACTTATGATTTCTAGATCAGCTGGCTAGACTCCAGTGGATGAATTTGCACAGAGGGACATCCGAGTTCAGAAGTTTGAATGGATGAGATTTAACATGGATGCTGTAATGCATGAGTTTTGATGGAAGGTTGGGGACATAGGGGGGCCTATATTTGAATAAATTTAAATAAATAAGCAGAAGGAAAAGTATTGATTCAAAATAAAACCTGAAAATATACATACAATATCTGAACATGAGTGCATAGGTATAGCTGAAGGCTATAAAACAAGAAATACTGTACCAGACAGGAGAAACCTCCCTTCCAGTTATTGGTCAGAGTAGTCTAAGAGATTCCCAAAATAACAAAGACTATTGCCACAGCCCTTGATTACCTGCCAGAACTTGAAGGAAGACCTGATTGCTGAAGACAGGACATACTTTGGACACAAGACTTGCAACAAGGCAGTTGGAACTAACCTGGAAGCCTTCTCTCTAAAATGCACATTACTTAATAGTGAGACAGCGAGTGCTCCAGAATGGGTGAAGCAGATATTCTTGGCAGCACAATCTGTCCTATCTCCCTATTGTCTTGTTTGATTTTGCTTTTTATTTTTAGATAAACCACTGTGATGACATTGCTAGCCAGGTCTTAGGAGAATTCTTACCATGGACTGGTTTTTAGTTTCCCAATCTACTTCACCCTCATCCCTCTCATCCCTCTGGTTGCCCCCAAGGGAACCCCTAATCCTTCCCTTCACCTCCCAAGACCCCATCTTCCATCCCCAGGCTTGGCTGGGCTTTCTCTTGGCTCTGGTCTTATGAGGGCTTATCCTAAGAGCATATTGTAAGCCATATGTCTTGTTGTGGACATGTGACTTACTATGTGTACCTTAATTTTGGTAACGCCAAACTTATTAAACATACAAAGTTTATTTTTTGAAAGTTAAAAAATTAAAATGCTTATTCTTAAAATAAATGTATTAGTCACTTTTCTGTTGCTGTGATAAAAACCACCATGACCAAGGGAACTTATAAAAGGAAGAGTTTATTTGAGCTTACAATTGACAGTTCCAGGGAATCAGACGCATGGTGGCTGGGGCTGGGGCAGAAAGCTGAGGTTCACATCTCACAATGAGTACAGGAAGTTGAGAGAGAGAGAGAGAGAGAGAGAGAGACAGAGAGAGACAGAGACAGACAGAGACAGAGAGAGACAGAGAGAGAGAGAGAGGAGACTGCAAGGCTTATTAAACTCATTAAGCCCACCCCAATGGCATACTTCCTCCAGCATGGCCACACCTTCTAAGATCTCCCAGAACAGTGCCACCAACTGTGAACAAAATGTCTGAATACTTAAAGTATATGGGGGACACTCTCATTCGAACCACCACATTCCACTCCCTGGCCCCCATAGGTTCATGACCATATAAAATGCAAAATGTATTTAGTCCAACCTTAAAAGTCCCCATAGTCTTTACCAGTCTCAGTTCTACTCAAAAGTCTATAGTCCAAAGTCTCTTCTGAGACCCACACTAATCTCTTAACTGTAAGCTCCTGTAAAATCAAAAGACAAATTACATACTCCCAACATACAGTGGAACTGAATACACATTCCCATTCCAAAGGGGAGGAATAGAGGCATAATGAGGAAATACTGGACCAAAACAAGACCAAAAACCAGCAGGGCAAACACCAAGTCCAGTAGCTCCATGTACGATCTTCCAGCCTTGCTTGCCACATGCATCTCTTCCTTAGGCTGGTACCACTCCCTGTTTGCAGCTCTCCTTGGCAAATATCTCACAACTCTGGCATCTAGAATGTCTTCCTGGGGTCTCAGCTGCCAACCAGGTTTCACATTCACAGCTACACACAATGGCCTATCAGGGCCTTCTTTATTCAAGGACAACCCTGCTGCACTCTGCCTGGCCTTGGCAGCTCTCTGAATCCATGGAGGAAGAACTGATGACCCCTTCACTCTTGCATCCTTCATGTCTCTAAAGCCGGCACCACATGAATGAAACTGCCAAGTTTGGCGGCAAGTTTGGGATGGACTGTGGCCTATTTCAACCACATTTGCAACTTTTCTCTGCCCTGGACTTGTTGGAGCAGAAAACACTTTCAGTATTTTCCTTTCAAAAGTTGTAGGTTTATCTGGGTGTGGTCTTGCCCTGAAGGTACTGTTTCTGTTGTTTACTTGAGGCCTCTCCTTAATCACTTTAACCTCCTTATCAAAGGGAGCCTCTCCTACACGTCTTGGCCTGACCTGTAATCTTCCTAGTGCACTTTTCAGATCCAAACTGTATATTCTGCATTTCTTTCTGCCCCATCTGCTCTTTTTCACTGTAGATCTGCACAATATTCACCATTAATAGCCACTACATTAGGCTGTCTTGAAATATCCTCTGCCAAAGACTTAGTCCAGTGTTTTTCAACTTAGCATAAGGCAAGCATTTGGGCTGTGGGCCAGACTCTTTGGCAAAATATCCCAGTTGCTGCCTAAGTCTTTATTTTCCTCTGGAACTACTTTTTTTGCAGTGATGCTTTCTTCCAGGCTTCTACTAGAATGGACCCTTAAGCTCTGCTTACAGTAGTAAACAGCTCCAAAGTCTTCCACATTTCTCCAAATATCCACATAGTCAGGTTCTTCACAGCCAACACCCCACTCCTGGTACAAAATAGTGTATTAGCCACTTTTCTCTTGCTGTGATAAAACCACCATAACCAAGGAAACTTATAAAATGAAGAGTTTATTTGAGCTTACAAATGATCCTTCCAGGAATCAGAGTCCATTGTGGAGGGAGGCATGATTTCCCAGGCTGGAGTAGAAAGCTGAAGTTCACATCTTGCAATGAGAGAGAGAGAGAGAGAGAGAGAGAGAGAGAGAGAGAGAGACTGGAGACTTCAAGGCTTGTTAAATTCATTAAGCCTGCCTCCAATGACATGCTTCCTCCAGCATGGCCACACCTTCTAAGATCTCCCATAACAGTGCCACCAACTGGGGACAAAATGTCTGAATACTTAAAGTCTATGGGGGACACTCTCACTCAAACCACCACAATAAATGATCATTTGCTATCATGTGGCATAAAATACTGACACCAACATTCATTTATCCCATCTAACTATAACAATGATGTAAAAATGAACCAAATTATCTTGGTTAAAAAATATGGAAACTAAAACTCAGGCAATTTAACAAATCGCTATCCTTTTTGTATTTTTGAGACAGGGTATCACTGTAGCCCCAGCTGTCCTGGAACTCACTCTGTAGACCAGGTTGGCCTTGAACTCACAAAGATCTGCCTGCCTCTGTCTCCCGAGTGCTAGGATTACAAGCATGCGCCACCATGCCTGGCTACAAATCACTATCATAAACCAGTCAGTTTCAAGGCTCCATTAAATTTAGGTTACTTGGAATCCAAAACTTGCAGGCTTTTCTCTCTGTAGCCCCAGGGTGTGGTTTTCCTTTCCTGAACTTATCCTTTTGTCATCTGACATTCATTAGATCCCCCAAAGACAACAGAGTCAACCAAGGCAAGTCCCCCATGAGGAAGGGAAAGAAGAGGAACTTGGAATACCTGGGGGAGAGTACAGGTTCCAGCTCTGAAACTGGTTCAAAGGACAAGAGAGGCACAGCTGGGAACAGTTCTCCATGTGTCAGAACTGGAATAGAGAGCTCACTGTATCTGTCATGGATGGCAGCAGTGTCCTGGCTGTGCCTGCAGCCACTAAGCCTCAGCCAGGAAAGGGACCAAGGCCATCCCTGCTTCCTCCAGTGGTTCCTCTGAAATAGAGCTATAGCTCAGGTTAGTGCCAGCATGCAGGACACATGAAGGTAAGGCAGAACTGATGGAAGAAGATGTCCCTATCTTACACAGGTAAGGTTTCTTTCCAAATTACATGTCAACTATGTCAGCTGGACAAGTTTTCAGCAGATTGTAAAAGGGTGCCTTCCTCTTTTCCATTGTCCACACTGGGAAGAATTCTCTGTTTCTTTCTTGCCTGGCCCTCTGGCCTCTTCACTACTGTCACAGAGTAAGTAATATAAGGCCACAGAGGACATGCATTATTTGAGACTTTTCCAATTCCATTTATAATTCTCTCTGCGTTAGAAATATTTCAGGCTATGGAACTTCCACAGAACCTATACCACTTTCAGTTATTGATTTTCCTGTCATCAATTTTGGGGAACTCCTGTCTTAGTGGATCATGAGACAGGCGACATCATAAAACACTTCTTTCATGGAAATTCCATGACTATAGGAGGTTTTAGAAGAGTGGGCTCCTATATCTGGTAGTCAGTAAATCCACAAACACATGCCACAGGGAAGTTTTGGGGTGAAGTTTCTGACTCCACAGATGAGGAACCAACTCTTCCCGATCCATTCACCTCTGCTGCCCCCTCCACAGTTGTCTACATCAGCACCACACACTAAACACACATTATGAAATGAGGATTTGAGAGAAAGTACAATCCTGGGAGGATTGCTAGTGGTATACAAATCACATAGTTGATGTATGAAGAAAGTTTTTAAAAGTAAACTAGATGTCACAATTATGCCATCTATTCACTAAACATTACAAACATATGGATATAATTCTCATTTTTAGCATTACCAATTTTCAAATGTATATCACAAATGTTGCTTACTGTGGAATGATTAGAAACCCACAGTGTAAAACTTAAAGAAGTAATTCTTACCACTTGAACCAGATTAATGTCAAATTTTTACATATTCCTTGAGGTTTTCCCCTAGGAAATTTTTACACATATTTACAAAATTTTAGTATTAGTACATATATATTCTTTTTTTAAATAAATATTTTATTATTCATTTATTTATTTATTTATTTATTTATTTATTTATTTATTTATGGTCTTTTTGAGACAGGATTTCCATGTAGCCCCAGCTGGCCTGGAACTTGCTCTGTAGACCAGGCTGGCCTTGAACTCACAGAGATCCTCCTGCCTCTGCCTCCCAAGTGCTAGGATTAAAGGCGTGTGCCACCATGCCCTGCTAGTACTTATATATTCTTTTTATTTTTCACTTTAATATTCCAAGGTAGGTATTACTCAAAAGCAACAAATAAAATGATCTTCAAAAGTGACTTATATGATTATGTGCTTCCTTAAATCCTTGAGTAATAATTGACCTGGTTATTCATAAATTGAGAATATTTCAAATACAACAGTATATTGATTCTGCGCTCAACATATTTACATGTGAAATCATTGTGAGTTGCTCTGATTGTTCCCTTATATATTTTCAGGCTCTGAAAATAACATATGAACATGTTAAGACACTAATACAAATTTTCTTAATTGCTCATCAGGATAACTATATTAATCTAAAGCCAAACTCATTAACTTTGAATGTTATGGCTATTCTTACATTTCTAAGTTTAATGAGGAAAATATGAATTTCTGTGTTATTTCCTGGTATTTAAATATTTGCCGTTTTTTTTTTAGATTTGCCCATTTTTACTATTAGGAAAATTAAATATTTTTTGACACAGAGTCTTATGTAGCCCAGCTGGCCTGGAATGTTTTGTTGCTGTGAATGAAGTGAAACTCAGCCTCCACTTCCTGTGTACTGAGACTATAGACATGAACCACCACACCTAGTTATACACAGTGTCAGGGATCAAACCCAGAGATCTATGCATGCACTCTACCAAATCAGTTAAATCATTGCCCCCAAATTAAAGAATTTCAGGTTAGTCCATTTTTAGAATTTTTGGGTTACTTGTATATACGTACCTTCTATCTTTTGTAAAGAGAAATCTTTTTATTCCAATCATTTATATGATTTTATAATCATACTCAGGTTGTAAATTTCAGTATCTTTGCAGAAGCAAATTTATAGTACAATTTTAAATATATATTACATCAGACACAGTACTGTTGTTTTTAACATATAAAGTAAAATAAAACTGACTATTCTAAAGTTAAAAATAAATAAATCAGTTACACAAATACTACAAATATGAATTGTCAGACAAATGGTGGATTCTTATTTATATTAGATAGTAATCTAAGTATGAAGAAATCAAATCAAGGTGAATAATTGTAGGAAATGTAACTATAACATTAATCTCAATGTTTAAATAAATTCACTCGTAGATTTTCTATGTATAAATATCATTTACTGTCTTAAAATTAATGTTTTTGTCATTCTGGAGAATAAGACAGGAAAATTGGATATGTTGCTTTTGTCTAATAAAGAGATATAACAAGGTACAAGTAGCCTGCATAATTTTTATTGAGCTTTTTCACATTCCATCCAACAGTTCTTAATCAAATATACACTCCTTTCCCTATGCATAGCCCCTTAAGCCCCCACCAGACCTCATGTATTCCATTATACTTGGTAAGTCCTATCCAGTCAAGCATACTTAAATTTCATGCAAATTCATCCACTGGAATCTACTCAGCCTACGTAGAGAACACAGGTAAGGCATACTCTCCCTCATCCAGTAGTAATCAATCTCCAATAGTTCTCAGCCTAGGGCCTGCCTACCAGCCATTTCTCTCACTGTACTCTAGACCCTTGTCTGATAGACCTGGCATGGATCCTGTGCTGCCATTTCCACAAGGTCGCATATGTAAGCTTCCAGTTTCTACTTCCCTGCCTTGGGGGGGGACAAGGGAAGCCAGAGGGAAATGTATTGTTCCGAAATCCCCTTGAGAAATGCACATACAGTGTCTGAACATTCATGCATGTGTATACCTGGAGGTTGTATGGTAAGGAATGCAGTGCCAGACAGGAGAGACCTCCCTCTGAGTGGTTGTGAGAGTAGTCCAAGAGACTCCCAAAATAACACAGACTATGGCCAGATAAGACCCTACTGCTGCAGAGAGGACATACATTGGATACAGGACTTGGAGCAATGTAGCAACTGACCTGGAAGGCTTATACCTAAAATTTAGTTCTCATAGAACTAGTCGATGATATACAAGCTTCCAGGGGAGAAAATAAATCAATGGCCCAACCCATCCCTAAAGCCTAATAACCATAATGACCAGAACAGCAAACTACCTCTATTGATGCAGTAGAGGGCTATCTAACTCGACTTAAAGCCCTCTCAATGGGAATGAATTCATGGGTGACATTGTAAACTCAGCCACATACACATGGCTGAAGAGGTCAATAGATCCTAGAGGAAACCCTATCTCTGTCATATCTGTAGACAAATGATAATATGGATCCTTACATTTACAGACAAGTATACCATATACCAGTCATCCAATAAGCTTCTTATTGCAACCACCTGTATCTTTTTGATGCAAACATCAAAGAAAAATGTATTTATTGTTAGATAACACAAGGCCTTTTTTTCTGTCAGATCCTGACTTTGCTTCTTTACCTGACACTAAACACAAATCTAAAAAACAATTCCAGAATCTGACACATGCAATAAAAGATATCTATCTCGATGATCACTCTGGAGACTCACACCTACATCTATGGCTACAGGAAACTTGACAAGGGTGACTGAGTTTGTCCTCATGAGCTTCTCTTCCTTATCCACTGAAATACAATCACTGCTGTTCCTGGCATTTCTAACCATCTACCTGGTCACTCTGATGGGAAACAGCCTCATCATTCTGGTGACCTTGGCTGACCCCATGCTGCAAAGCCCCATGTACTTCTTCCTCAGGAACTTGTCCTTCTTGGAGATTGGTTTCAACCTGGTCATCGTGCCCAAGATGCTGGCAACCCTGCTTGCCCAGGACACAACCATCTCCTTCCTTGGCTGTGCCACTCAGATGTATTTCTTCTTCTTCTTTGGAGTGGCTGAATGCTTCCTCCTGGCCACCATGGCATATGACCGCTATGTAGCCATCTGCAGTCCCTTGCATTACCCGGTCATCATGAACCAAGGGACACGTGCCAAGCTGGCTGCCGCCTCCTGGATACCAGGATTGCCTGTAGCCACCGTGCAGACCACGTGGCTCTTCAGCTTTCCGTTCTGTGCTACCAACCAGGTGAACCACTTCTTCTGTGACAGCCCACCTGTGCTAAAGCTGGTCTGTGCAGACACGGCACGGTTTGAGATCTATGCCATTGTCGGGACCATTCTGGTGGTCATGATACCCTGCCTGCTGATCTTATGTTCCTACACTCGCATTGCAGCTACCATCCTCAAGATCCCATCAGCCAAAGGGAAGCATAAAGCCTTCTCCACCTGCTCCTCACATCTCCTGGTTGTCTCTCTCTTCTATGTGTCCTCAAGCCTCACATATTTCCGACCTAAATCGAATAATTCTCCTGAAAGCAAGAAACTTTTATCTTTATCCTACACTGTTGTGACTCCCATGTTGAACCCCATCATCTATAGCCTGAGAAATAACGAGGTGAAGAATGCTCTCAGCCGGACCTTTCAGAAGGCCCTCACCCTCAGAAACCGTATTATGTAGGCATGCTTCCTCTCTCCTTGGCATTTCCATTGGAATGAAACCCAGCCATTGGATGGCTATTGGGAAGCTCTGTAGAGATGAAAGGGCAGAGAGGTAGTCGAGACCAATCACCCCCAGCTACCAGGCTTCTCTGACTGCCCACTGTAGAGACATTGTTTTCTTATTGGTGTGATCTTCATTTTGATACTTCAGTGGCTAATTCATTTCCAGATACTTATTTTGCTCATGAGCATAAAATTGACATAAGTGTGGACAGTGTGGGACTGTTTATATTGTGGTGTTGGTGACACACACTAGAAAATGCAGGAAAAGGCATCAGAAGTCATCTTGGCTCCTTATCTTGCTTTAGATTAGTCTGACTCCATCTCTCAAGAAGCAGCCCTATCCTTCTACTACACAGATCTTTTTGCTCTTTGATTTTATTACAAATTTTGAGATCATAAGCAGAGGGAAGCACAGGACTAATTCGCACCCATATTCATTAGAACCCCAAGGGTCACAGTTATCGTTGACTCACACCTCTGGCTGTTCTGCCCAGATAGAATCAGCATACACGCCAGCTCTTTCAATGTCATTTTCAGGTTCTTAACTTTGTGAATTTAGTTTCACATAATGTCTATCACAGTTCTATGTGTTCTGCTAGACTTTCCATGGATCTTCACAGACTCCGCTATAGATTATTTTAACAGCCCTACTGTACTGTGATTACTGCCTTTATATTTTAAATTGTGTATAATGTCTGAGGGAAAATGCAGACAGCCATAATAAATGGGTAATTTGGGGCTTGGGGGATGGCCTAGTGGTTAAGAGCACCGACCACTCTTGCAGAGGACCCTGGTTCATTCCCCAGCAGCCGCATGGCAGCTGAGAACCATCTGTAACTCCAATTCCAGGAGAACTCCAGTTCCAAGGGAATCTGAGACCCTCTTCTGACCTCCGCAGCATTGCATGACACGGGTGCACAAACCTACATGCAGACAGTATATTGATACACATAAAAAAATAAATAAATAAATAATAAATGGGTAATTTAATCAATGCTGATGAACACATTGCTAAGAGCAAATTGTCTTATGACAGAGGAAGGTAAGATTCAAAGATATGTGTGTGTGTGTGTGTGTGTGTGTGTAATTGTATCTAAAATTCTGAAATTCGGGTGACTATTAGTTCTGTAAATTTTCAGTGCCATAGAGCATACAGAAATTAATTCAAATCAGAGTAAAATATTTTATAAAAGTACAATGAAGGTACATGAGTGTACTAGAGAGCATAAGCTCCACAAACTTGTAGCATTTTTGTTCAGTCAACCCTAAGCCTTCGAGAAAGTCCTCTTTCAGGTTTTCTTGTAAATCATAATCTTAAAGTAGAAAATTAGACCATATATTTTGTTAATATCTTGTCTTTGCAAAGGTGGCAAGATTTTGTTCCTTACAATTATTTCACTTTGTGCTTAGAACATGGGTAAATAGCACATTTCTATGCTACAAGAGAGAAATAATATATGTATTTACTTACTCCAAGCATTTGAGTGATTAACAGAGAATACAGACTTCTTGGTGCTGTTTTCCAAGGTCAGGTGTAAAATTAATGGATATAATTAATCAAGGACAATTCTAAATAAGTCGCTACATCATAAGCACTTTTCTGTGTCCAACACTATGTAGGAATTGATTATTTTATCAATTCTCTTATTCCTGTAGGAATTAAGCAAGTTAAATACAAGTGGTAGAAATACTTGAAATCTGGAACTTTTTTTGCTCAGGGAGTAGAAATCAAACTTTGTTCTAGTCAGGAAGATATTTCCTTCAGTTTCCTCAATACAAAGTGTTTATATGTATTGTGACACATGAAACAACTCTCACTCAATGTATCACCTGCTTGAAATACTGAAGTTCTTGGCTTCAGTACTGCACTGACTAGACTTCCTTTCTCCAGTGCATAAACACATGGAATGTACACATAACCCCCCCCTACCTTATTTCCCATTTCCAAAATTAATTCTGAGACAATTCCTTTAATATTTATTAGTCTTATATTTTTTTAAATGCTGAAGCAAGAAATCCCTATTGAGCTTACTTATAGGATATAATCCAAAATCATTCATTACACTTTGAGGGGAAAAGTAAGAAGTAGGAAAACATCAAGTTTTTATTAGCCAGAGAAAAATTACGGTAATATTTTACTGTACTTACCTTAATAATCTCTAACAATTACAGCCATATTATATGTAAATTTTATATTCATTAGGTCACTTAATATCACAACTAGAGCTCCTAGATTGGATATTCAATGGTATTTTTGAGATTAAAATGGTTTTCTCATCTAAAAATAGAGAAAACCATGAAAATTTGCACACAAAACTGTAACATTGGTTATAGGGAATAAATATGAAGAAAGTCTTAACCTAGTCACATATTGATTTTCATCCTACTATAATTAAAAGAACAGAATTGTGTGATATTTAAATATTATATAAAGCATATGAATTTGTTTAACTGTCATAATTCAGTTCATATACTTTCTTATTTTTTATAATTTGACTGGTTTTTGGCACTCAACTATAAACAATAATGTAATAAATATTTTTGTACTTTGAGTTTTTTAGTTTGAGATAAAATTCAAAATAAAATGAGTGGCCTGCCACCATGTAGATTCTAGGAATCAAACCCAGGTCTTCTGCAAGAGCAGCTACTTCTCCTAACCATTGAGCCATCTCTCTAGCCCCTGATTTATTTTCTTTATGTATATGAGTGTTTCTGCCTGTACACTACAGTGCCCATGGAGGCCAGAAGAGAGCATCAGATCCCTGGAACTGGAGTTAGCCTACATGTTGGGTGCTAGGAACCAAACCCTAATGTTCTACAAGAGTGGACAATATTCTTAACCATTGAGCAACCTTTGTAGACCCTTTAAATATATTTTAATATAAAACTCACTAGATTAGTTGTGGTACATTATGACAACTAAGGAAAAGTTATCAGAGTCTGCCCACAATTCTGACATAAGAAACCTATGTGGTAGGAGTCTTTTATCAGAATATAAAGGGAAAATGAAATAACCTATTTATTAGAAAAAGTTAAGGCATGGAGAGAGAGGAAAAATACAGAATTTTATTTCCAAACTTCCAGAGCCCAGTTTTATGGACATGTATGAATATTATTTTGTTTAATATTCCCCCAGGTAGATGCTAGCCATATGAGCAAATCATCTAGACAGATGTGAAGCATAAACCAGCCCTTGCAGTGCAGTGGCTTTAAATAATTTATTTATATTTAACAATTGTAAAATTTTTACCTAAAATTTCTGCTCTGTCCATAGTATAGCACCATAATTATACTACATTTTAGTAGAGTTCCCATCAAACTGTACTACTGAGTGCTTCCTGACTCCAGTAAATATTATTCTAGCCTGGTATAGTTCCATGTTGTGGCTGATTATTCAATTGCTTCAAATTCAGCACTCTGAAAAAATAAATGAATCGTATCAATAATATTTTTCAACTAATCAAGAGCCACAGAAAACACTCACACTCACTTTTATTATTTTCTAGTTTAGTATTGATTGTGTTCCCAATATCTATAATTCTTCAAGAGTTAGTTCTTGCCCAAAAGCTAGTGGTTGCAGGCAAGGTCCTTTACTCTGGATTCATTCTTTTGCTTTTGGAAACAATCCTGACTTAATTAACTCAGCACTGGTTCAGGTTGTTCCTGTTTCCTTATGGCTATGAGAGTCAAACAGGGAGCCCTGTACATGCTAGAAAAGCCCTCAACTCTGTTATCTAATTGGATAACAAGGTGATGTCTATTCCTTGCTCCTTTGAAAGTGGCAAGTAAACTCTACTTTCTATTCTTATTTTGGCCTGATGTGAGCTGTGACAATAAAAGTGAATATATAAAATACTGCTATACAGAGATACACATGGCACTCAAAACACTGACAAAAGCCAGCTGTGGTGGTGCAAACCTTTGATCCCAGCACTCAGGAGGTAAAAGCAGGAAGATCTCTGTGAGATCAAAGGCAGCCTGGTCTACATAGAGGTCCAGACCAGCTGGGGCTACAGGGGAGATCCTGTCTCAAAAAAGAGAAACAACCAAAAACCCTGCATAGTATTTATGCATGTATTTATGAAGTAGTCATCACTTCATTATCATGCTTTCGAGTGCCTCAGGAAGCAGGAGAAAGAATCTAGTGGACAAACTGTCAAAACTGCTTGTCTTTGCTATTAGAACATTGGAACAGCCATGATGTAGGGAAACAAAAAATCGAGGATGGCTATAATGTAATAAAACTTTGCTTCTGGGTATTGATGTTTAAATGCATATAACATTCATTTGAATGAATAAAATTTGTATTTTTATCCTCACTATTTAAACTGTAAAAATTCTTGTTTTTCATTATTGGCACATTTGATATAAAATAATGGGCTTCACTATAATATTTTCATAAGACATAAAACAAACTGGTGAGATCCACCCCTGTTACTCTCCCTTGCCCCCATTGCTCTTCATTTCTATCCATTCTCCTGCAAGCATCATCCCATTCTTTATTGTTAAATAATATCTTAATGTGCATGCACACCACATTTTCCTTACTGATTTCATAACTTGCATATATATAATATATATATAAATATAATATTATATGAATAGTATATTGATAAACTTCAGTCATTGTCACCAGCATTTGGTGATTTTTTTTTATTGTAAAAGATATCGACCTGTGTTTTTACAATAGTTTAGTAAATTATTTGGCTTGAGCAATTCTTGTCAAATCATTTCACATAAACCTGAAGTCAGGTTTGAAGTGGCTTCATTGTGGTTCTTTAAAGACAGAAGCTGAGGTTGCAGTGCCATCCTGTGGCAGAGAAATTTATTCTGTGTTTTTCTTTCTTTTTTAAAATATTTTTTGAGTTCCGTGCACTTCATATAATAGACCTCAACCAAATTTAGCCCTATGTCCCCCACTCATACCCCTTTACTACCCACCAGATTTCATGCATTCTTTCCTATATGATAAGTCATATCTACTCAATCATTTGTACGCAGATGTCCCTCTCTCTGTGCAATTTCATCTAGAGTCACTTCCTTAAAGATCTACTCTCCCTCACCCAACAGTAATCAGCTGTCAATATTGCCTAGGCTAGTATTAGAACCTGCTGTCCATTTCTCTCATGCTACACTGAGTTTTTGTCTGAGTTGGCATGGGTGTTGTGTACCCTGTCACCATTGTTGCAAGTTCATATGTACAAGTTCCCAGTGGTCTGAAGTTCATAAGTACAAGTTCCCAGTAGTCTGTTTCCCTATGTTCATGAACCAATCTTGTCCCATACAATCTTTCTGACCGCTCTTCCACAATGGTCCCTGAGCTGTGGGTGGGTGAGGTTTAATATAGGAGTCCTATCAGGGGACACATACTTTGAAGTCTTAGTCTCTAAAACTTGGCCAGCTGTATCTTTCTATGTGCATCACACTCTGTTGTATGCTGTTGAGAGTTGAAGGAAGTATTAATAGTCTCTCTACCCCCTGTTCTGCTATGTTTCATGAGCCATAGGTGTAGAGGTTCCACTGTAGATGTGTCATGTATGGCTAGGCATCTCTCAGACACTTATTCTCTGTGTGTGACCAGTTGTGGAACTCTGTAATAGTCTCCATCTGTTGGGAAAAAAAAAGCCCCTTTGATTGCTTCTTTTAGTTATCATACAAAGTAATGGGTTTTATTGTCCCATTTTTATACACACTTTGTTTTGGTTTATCTATCTGTAATTAAATGAACTCTGTTAGGTTTGATTTGCATTTCCCTGGTGGCTAAGTATGTTAAACATTTTTTGTGTATTTTTCCATCGTGTTCCCTCTTTTGTGAACTGTTCAAGTCACTTGCCTACTTTCAACTGGATAATTTGTTGTTTGGCTGTGAGATCTTTTCAGTTCTTTATATATTCTGGCTATTAACTTCTGTTGGAATAATAGCTTCCAAAGATCACCTTCTGCTCCTTAAACTCTCTCTTCACTGTGTTGTTTCTGGTGCTGTTCAGAAGCTTTTGCACTTAATTTAATAGGGTTTGTCAATGCCTGCTCTTTCTGAACTGTTGGAACCCCATGTAAAAATGCCTGAGCCAGTATCTGGAAGTGTTTCCCATGCTTTTTCCAGTAGTAGTTACAATTTTTCATATTTTACATGAAAATTATTCATGTTAAGTTGATTTTTGCAAAGAATGAGAGATCTAACCTCTTCTTTCTGCATGTGAGTGTCCCTTTTTTCTCAATACCATTTGCCATCTTCACCAACATAGGTTTCTTATACCTTTGTTGAAAATCCAGTGCGTGTAGCAGTTGGATTTACTTCCCGGTTCTCTGTGCCACTGTGTACATGTCTGTGTTTACTCAAGTACCATGCTGGTTGTCTGACTATAACTATGTGGTTTATTTTGAAATCAGATATTGTAATCTGCCCGGCATCGCTGTTGTTTCTCAGGAATGCTTTGACAATTCTGAGTCTTTTTTGTCCTTATGAATTATTTTCTCTAGTTATAAAGAATGTCAATAATATTTTGTTGGGACTGCATTGAAATTTTAGTTTATTGTTACCAATATGTCCATTTTGGAAATATTAATTTTGTCAGCCTGTGAATGAGAGGTCATTTTCTTGTGAATGAAAGGTTGTTTCTTATTCTGGGTCTATTTTTGGGGGGGGGTTCTTTATGAATTATTTTCACTAATTCTGTAAAGAATGTCACTGATCCTTGGATGGGAACTGCATTGAATTTGTAGTTTATTTTTAGTAATATTTCCACTTTTTTGTTTGTTTGGTTTTTTTGGTCTTTTCAAGACAGGGTCTCCCTGTAGCCCCAGCTGTCCTGGAACTCACTCTGTAGACCAGGCTGGCCTTGAACTCACAAAGATCCGCCTGCCTCTGCCTCCCAAGTGCTAGGACTAAAGGCATGCGCCACCACGCCCGGCGTAATATTTCCTTTTTAACAGTAATTCTGTCAACTCACCGGTTACCTGTAGTTCTCAAATATCTTGTTATGAGCATTGTACTAAAGAGTTTTTGTGAGCCAGGTGTGGTGGTGCACGCCTTTAATCCTAGCACTTGGGAGGCAGAGGCAGAGGCAGGCAGATCTTTGTGAGTTCAAGGCCAGCCTGGTCTACAGAGTGAGTTCCAGGACAGCTGGGGCTACAGGGAGACCTTGTCTCGAAAAGACCTCAAAAAAAAAAAAAAAAAAAAAAAAAAAAAAAAAAAAAAGAGTTTTTGTGACCTTGACAGGAACAAGAACCAACTAGGAAAGGGGATCTCGACTGCTGCACTTTCTAGCTCAGATTGACCTGTTGCCATGTCTGTGAGGAATTTTCTTAATTGCTAGGTGATAGGGGAGGACCCAGTCGAGTATAGATGGTGCCACCCCTAGGCATACCTGGGTTGTATAAGAAAGGCCACTGTGCCAGGTGTGGTAGCCTACATCTTTAATCCCAGCATTCTAGAGGCAGAGACAGAGGCAGAGGCCAGCAGATCTCTATGAGATGGAGGCCTATCTACATAGTGAGATCTAGGTCAACTGGGGCTGTAGGGAGACCCTTTCTGGAAGAAAAAAGAAAGGGCAGCTCAGTGAGCCAGGGGAAGCAAGCCAGTAAGCAGTGTTCCTCCACGTCTCTGCCTCAGTTCCTGCCTCAGTTCCTGCCCCAGTTCCTCTTAAGCCCTTCTTCTGGCTTCCCCAGAAGATAGACAGTAACTCGTAAGATGAAATAAAGCTTTTCCTACTTATGTTGGTTTTGGCCACAACCGAAAGGAAACTAGAATAAGCATTAACTTTGAATCTACAATGCCTAGATCTTAATCCTGATCTTGTCACTTAGCTCCATAATACTGGACAACTTACTTAGAAAGGGAACGAAAAAGAGAGAGAAAAACCTATTCAAAGAACTGACCAAAACAGTAAACTTGTGCATCTAAAAGGTTATAAAAGACTGAGAAAAAGACGCAAGACAGGACTTAACCTGTATGACATAATCTGTGAGCTCTGGCAGGGGGCAGGGAGGCATGAGGGGTAGGCATGGATGGGGAATGAGTCTAAATTTGATTAACAAATGTTGTATAAAATGTATTCAATAAAAAATTAAAAAGTTTAAAAAAAAGAAATGCTTGTGCTTGAGTTTCTTCTTCTACAAAATGAGACCAATCTTAGCCCTATTTAATAGTTTGCTTGGGGGGTCTGCTTGAGTTAATGTGTAAAGATGGAAATTATGGCCTGGGAGAGAAAACTTGATGATTAGGAGATTGGGGTAGCTAGGAAACAGACCTTGAACTGGGTTCTATGATACTGTGGTTGGGCACAATTTTGTGAACTCTATAGATCAATTTTAGGATCTTAATACATATGTATTTTGGAATATCACCTTGGTAGCTATGTAAAGAAACAAGGAGACACAATGTGTAACACAGAATTAGAGCAGAATTAACTGCAAGGACATCCACTTCTTAATCTCAGAAGCTGAAGCTCTCATCAGTATAAATTGGCAGAGTAGGCATTAAACAGAGACAACAGCCCAAAGGAAAATTGCCACTGCTCTGGACAACAGCCATTTCTGGAAACCTGCAGGCCAGCAGGGATTTGTGCTCCAGAGGTGGCCCCTTGCCAAGGTGAGTTTATCATGATGTATAGCTCTGCTCCCAGATCCCATTGTGTTCACATAACTTCCCTCCCTGCCCCAGTGTAGGCCATTGGGAACCTCAGTCACCTGTGCTCCCTGAACAGCAGAGTGGCTTATTAACAACTTTTTAATGAGGTCACAGACAGTGACTTTTCATTAATAAATTTGTTATTCTTCAGCCCCAGGGACTGAGGAAACTGAAGGCAGAAGTCAGTGACAACAGATCTCAGCCCAATGGTAGCTGAGTTAGCACGAGGAGAATCAGCTTCTTTCAACAGTCACTGTTGGGTCTCTAGGGTTCTATGCAGCTCCCAGAGACAAAGATTCCAGAGGTAGAAATCAGGAGGGACCAGGGCCTTGGTGGGAAGAGGTGACAACAGGGCCAAGAGATCTCAGGCCCGGAGAGACTGGAGAAAATGAGTTGTTCTTGCGGTCTCCTTGGAAGCTGTGTAAACGAGATATCGCACTTGAAACTTTTACCATCTTGTCTTCCACATTCATGGATGCCCTGCTATTTCCCCCAAATATGCAAATGTATAGTCTTTGGGCTATTTTCCATGTTCTTTAAACCCTATTTGTCCTGGAAGCCTCTACCTCTCCCCTCCCTGTGCACATCTCTTGGGCATCCCTTCCACTCTCACAGTTTCAACAAACCACTTGTGGAGATAAAACATGGGCATTGACTTGTATATCAACAAAGATCAATGATGGAGCCTCCTAACTGGCATTTCTACCTGCCTAAATGCTGCAGATTTCAACTCCCACTAATCAATCCTTATTAACTCCACAAGAGTTCTCTCTAAATTCACATAAAGCAATCTGTCATTATCATGCTTAAAACCGTTATAACTCACTCATCTTCAGAATAAAACTCATATTCTGAACATGTCATCCAAATATGCTTCCAGTTCTGTTGTAGCCTCTTTACCACAGCATTTCTTGTTATATCTAACCATTAGTTGAATAGATATTCAGTTACTGTTATGCTATTTTACCATTATAGTATGTATTTTTAGTCTTTTTTTTTTTTTAAAGGACCATTGGTAAAATTCTCTTTAATGACATGAATTGATATTTTAGTTCAATTTAAATGAGAAAATTTTTGAAAAAAACTGTTTTATGTTTCTTTAAGCCCATCTTCAAGCTGTGTGTATGTGTGAGTGAATGCAAGTTCCCACTTTTAATTCATTATAATCCTACAGGTTTAAATCTAATTAGGAACTGACTATAAAAATAGATTCAACTCATAAGAATGTTTGATTTATACCCCTTAGTGTTAACAATTTTTAATTGGGTTTATAGTACGCATATTATTCAGTTTAATGATAAATTGTTGTTGATTATTGCTGGTAATTGTTATTAATAGTTATAGTTATTGTTATTAAATATAATTATTAATAATAATTAATGATTCAGTCTAATGATAAATTGTTCATTGTTGTTGACTATTATTATTGACAATTATTACTCATAATAATGATTAATGATTGTTGTTCATTGTTGTTGAGTATTATTTTTGACAATTATTATTCATAATAATGATTAATGATTGTTGTGACTAATAATGGTTAATAATAATTATTGATAATTAATAATGGTTATAGTTGTTGTGATTATGGATAATTATTATTCTTCCAAAGTCCTTAATAATAAGACAAGATGGATTGGTCAGTGCTACAAACAACTTTGGCCTGTCTACTTTTGGGAATCCTCACTCTTTAGATTTGTAAATAGCATAGGGACAGTTAGGCTTAGCAGAGGGACAGCTTAGGGGTAGTTAACCAGAAGAGATGAAATAGGGAAAGAATAGTAGACTTTAGGGATAGTTCATTGAAGGAAAATGGTTGGGAATGGGCCTAAGAGGTGACATATGGATCTCAGCTGTTTTTGTGCATTACTAGGACATTTATTCTAACCCTATAACAAATTATAAAAATTTCATGTTTCTCATTGAACATCAAACAATATGGCTTTCCTCTCTTGCAGGTCAGCCTAACAAATCTTTCTTATGTATGTATGTATGTATGTATGTATGTGCATGCACATGTGTGTATGGATGTGTGTACTTGTGTTCTAAGTCTATTTCATGATACCAGTAAAAACATTGCCTCTGAGTTGGAATGTGGCCCTTCCTCCTCAAGATGCAAATTTATATTAAACAGCCAAAACATAATTCAATTTCAACAAAGGTTATGGGTCATCTATTAAAATTTTTAAAATAATGGATCTACACTGCCACCTACTGGTTATGCCCTTTCAACATCTAAAACAAAGATGCCACAGTTTTCATTGTATTAAAGTGTTAATAAGTTTTTGGGTCTTTGGGAATAAAAAATATGAAACTTTAAAAATTTAGAAAATAAAAAATATTGAATTCCCATTAACATCATTGCAGAATTCTCAGCCGCCATTTTTTTATTATTGCATGCATACAGGCTAAGACAAGCCTGCATTTCGCTCAGATGGCCAGTGGGTAGCTGATGTTGAGGCCTGCATTTCATTTGAGTGACCAGTTGGCTGGAAAAAGGCTCCCTTTGTGGGCCGCCAACCTGGGTAGCTGGTGTGAAATTCCTGTCCTGGACGTGGGAAGATGGAAAGTCATGGCCAAGAGTGGGATGCGTGTCTCATCGTCCCAGGCTAAGGACCTGAGTAGGAAGTTACCTCTCTGGTCGGGTCACGAGAGTGACCAACTGACCTCTACACAATGAGGCCAGTTCCCCACAATGTCCATAAAGTGGGCACTGTGTGCCCTCCTTCCCTTAGCAGGACTGCACTGCACCTGCTCGTGACAAAAGAAGCATCCTAGAAGCTCCCACAAAAACAAAAAACAAAAAATCAAGATGGTAATGATGGTAACAACTTCTCATGGGGCATATCTAGCCAATCTTTAATTAACTAATGGGCATAAGAACTGTAAAAGAAAATTTTATTAAGAGCTAGATATTGAAAAATCTTTAAAGCAGGTTTTCATGCCAGGCCTGGGGAAGGCCAAGAGCTTGGAGGAAGATAGTTATTAAAATCCACTTTGTAAAGTTTGAAGTTTAAAATGGTATATTCAAAAATAACATATATTTATACAGAGAGGTATTTCAGTAGAGATTTATACAGAAATACAAAATAAACCATATAAGTTAATGGACTTGATTTCTCTGAAGTCATAGTCTAGTCATATAGTTTTAAAGAACAAACTGTATATTGGGTAAAATTTATTTGGCAGGTATTCAACTCTGCCCAAGCTTTGTCTACATATTAGGATATTTTAAAACTTAGTAAAATGTTTAAATTAGTTAAATTTGGTCGAAGGTTTTGGTAGAAATTGTAATACATTTGAACTAATTGGGAATATAAAATGTTAATTGTCTATAATTTGTATTGAATTTCCAACAATAACTTTGGGGTTAAGGTACACAAATTGTCTCTATATTTTTCTGTGTTATACAGTATCACCTTGTGTGGTGGTTTGAATGAGTGTCCCCCATAGGCTGTAAGTATTCAGATATTTGTCTCCAGTTGGTAGCGCTGTTTTTGGAGGTCTTAGAAGGTGTGGCCGGGCTGGGGGAGGTATGTCACTGGGGGCAGACTTGGTGAGTTTAACAAGCCTCGTGGTCTCCAGTCGCCCTCTCTCTGCTTCCTGTGCTCATTGCGAGATGTGACCCTCTGCATGCTGCTCCAGATCCATGCCTCCTGCCACAATGGACTCTGATTCCCTGGAACCGTCAATTGTAAGTTCAAATAAACTCTTCCTTTTATAAGTTCCTTGGTCATGGTGTTTTATCACAGCAACAGAAAAGTGACTAATACAGTTATTTGGTACTAGAGAGTGGGCTGTTGGCTGTGAAGAACCTGACCATGTGGATGTTTGGAGAAATGGGGAAGACTTTGGAACTTTGGGCTAGAAAAGCTGTTGACTACTGTAAGCAGAGCTTAAGGGGCCATTCTAGTAGAAGCCTGGAAGAAAGCATTGCTGCAAAAAAAATGTAGTTCCAGAGGAAATTTTGATAAAGAGTCTGGCAGCAATTTGCCCACAACCCAAATGCTTGCCTGATGCTAAGTTGAAAAGCAATTGCCTAATGTCTTTGGCCAAGGATATTTCAAGACAGCCTAATGTAGAAATGGTGGTGTGGCTTTTAATGGTGAATATTATACAGATCTACAGTGGAAAAGAGCAAATGGGGCAGAAGGAAATGCAGAATGTACAGTTTCGATCTGATAACTGCACTAGGAAGATTAAAGGTGTGGCCAAGGCATGTGATGGAGAGGCTCCCTTTCATAGGGAGACTAAAGTGATTAAGGAGAGGCCTGGAGATTTACAAGTAAACAAAAGAATCAGTACCTTCAGGGCAAGACCACATTCAGCTAATCCTCCAACTTTTGAAAGGAAAATACTGAAAGCGTTTTTCTGCTCCAAGTTCAGGGCAGAGAAAAGTTGCAAATGTGGTTGAAATAGGGCAGGGTCCATCACAAACTTGCAGCCAAACTCGGCAGTTTCATTCATGTGGTGCTGACTTTAGAGGCATGAAGTTTGCAAGAGGGAAGGGGTCATCAGTTCCTTCCTCCATGGTTTCAGAGAGCTTCCAAGGTCAGGCAGAGTGCAGCAGGGGTGTCCCTGCATAAAGAAGGCCCTGATAGGCCATTGCGTGAAGCTGTGAATGTGAAGCCTAGTTGGCAGCTGAGACCCCAAGAAGACATTCGAGATGCCAGACCTGTGAAATATTTGCCAAGGAGAGCTGCATACAGGGAGTGGTACTGGCCTAAGAAAGAGACGTATGTTGCAAGCAAAGCTGGAAGAGCTGAGCCATCTAAGCCCTTTGGAAGTCAAGTCCCAGAAGTCGCACATGGAGCTACTGGACTTGGTTTTTGCCCTGCTGGTTTTCGGTCTTGCTTTGGTCCAGTATTTCCTCACTATGCCTCTATTCCTCCCTTTTGGAATGGGAATGTGTATTCGGTTCCACTGTACATTGGGAGTATGTAATTTGTCTTTTGATTTTACAGGAGCTTATGGTTTAGGAGACTGGCCTGAGTCTCAGAAGAAACTTTGGACTGTAGACTTTTGAATGGCATTAAAACTAGTAAAGAGTATGGGGACTTTTAGGGTTGGACTAAATGCATTTTGCATTTTATATGGTCCGGAGCCTATGGGGGCCAGAGAGTGGAATGTGGTGGTTTGAATGAGTGTCCCCCATAGGCTGTAAGTATTCAGACATTTGTCTCCAGTTGGTGGTGCTGTTTTTGGAGGTCTTAGAAGGTGTGGCTGTGCTGGGGGAGGTATGTCACTGGGGGCAGGCTTGATGAGTTTAACAAGCCTCGTGGTCTCCAGTCGCCCTCTCTCTGCTTCCTGTGTTCATTGTGAGATGTGACCCTCTGCATGCTGCTCCAGCTCCAGCTGCCATGCCTCCTGCCACAATGGACTCTAATTCCCTGGAACCGTCAATCGTAAGCTCAAATAAAGTCTTCCTTTTATAAGTTCCTTGGTCATGTTGTTTTATCACAGCAACAGAAAAGTGACTAATACACCTTGTAACACTTTCTTTTACTTGTAGGTAATTTAAAGAAATTAAGTTTAAGTTTACTTCCCAAATAAATAGCACAGAGTCAATGATAAACTGTTTGGGTAAATTTGATGAAAACTTATGCCTTGGTTCCTGTTTATGGGTATGTGTGATACAACTTAAGCATCTATAGGTCAAAACATAAAAATTTAAAAAAACAAAAAGAGGGAGGTGGTATAATATTCCTTCTGGGATACAAATGGAAAACTCTGTATTCCAAACCTTTTGATAAATTTTCAATTTTGAGGTCTTGAAACTAAAAATGGGAGGAGATTTGTATGTTCCCATAGGTAAAAACACCAATCTAAATGCCTGAAAACATACAAATTTTGGCTGTGCAGGATGGACTGGGAAATGCCAGCAGAGTGGCTGACCCATCTGAACATTAAAGAAAAAGGAACCTCAGACTGCCTGAGTCACAGACACTGAGCCTCTCTCTGAATTCTATTTAGGATAACTGTTTATAATGTGCCCTAATGAAGTTTACCTTCCAGATGCTGAGAAACCTTCCTTCCTCTCCCCTTTATAGGAAAAAGAAAAACATGATGGTAATGAAGTCATTCCCTAACTGTAAATTAGAGTCAACTGTTATAGTGGTGATTTCTTATAAAACAGGTATAACTACCTTCTTTAATTGACTGATAGACATAGGAACTGTGAAAGGATAATTCTCTATTTAGAGCCAAATACAATAGTAAAGTCTTTATAAGCTGTGTAATTAAGCAAAATATATCAATATGGGAGAACTCTGATATCAGCAATGGATTATTCAGCCTAGGAGATGTTGGCTAGAGGATTTAAGCCCCCCAAAATGATTAAGGCCTTTTGCCTATAAGTGGGATATCTGCAAGGAGAAAGACGGTAAGTCCCTGTTGTCGAAGACCTGGTGTAAGCATGGAAAAATGTTTTGAGACGTCACTTGCTAATGTACAGTTGGCCTCTGAAATGCCAGAGAGCATTACCAAAGGACACTAAAGCAATGAAGCAAAATATTGGTTTCCTTGAGTCAAGCAAGACTCCTCTGTGAGTATCAGCTACACCTCCCCTGCTTGGAAATACTGTGCAACAGTGGCAGCCATGTGTCTATACATATCCCAAATCTAATTGGCTATTAGCTCTCTCCTTGGAGAAATAATTTACAGCTGACTCTTATGTCCTCTAGTGATTAGGAGATGTTATAAACCACAATAAGAACTTGTCACCCTTTATAGAAAAGCCACGGTTTGTGGATTAGCATACCATCCAAACATCTGTGTCTATGCTCACAGCATAGCTTGCCATAATAATTAGTACTGTTTAAATGCCTGTACATCTAATTACTTGTGCTTTGTTAGTAGGATTAAAAAGGTACCCTGGATAAGCTGTCAATCCATGAAGGGAAACAACCTGAACAGACTAGAGTCCAAAATGACATCTCCATTGAAAATAGACTGTTTTGCTTCTCACCCACTTGTGCCCCTTTCCCAAAGCCTAGGGAACAAGTTGCAGAAGAGGAGGCATGGTAGAATGTAAGGCCTGCAGAGAGATTGGGGTCAATCATGAGACTACAGCAATGTAGACTGGACTCTTATTTGATCAACATGCTTATGCATACAAGCTTCTCCAATTGGACTATGGGAACCTTGGGTTGTTCAAAATTTGGACATAGATACTTGCTAATTGGTTTTACATGAATGTTACATTCATTGCTTATGCTTAATAATTGGTTTGCTACATGGTTGGATTTTTTGGATATTAATTGGTCTTAGTGTGAAAATAAGGTTTAGGGTCTGACCTGCCCCCCCACTGCCTGGCACTCAAAACAAGCTTGAGCAGCTGGCTATTCAAAACTCTGATTCCTTCGGTTTGTTAGCCTCGCCCATAGGCTCCCCTGCCTCTGAGAAAAATTTAAAAAATAAAATTAAAAGGGTGAGATGTGGGAAAACTTAGTTAAGATGGGTAGCATTCTAAACCAATGGGACCTCCCTGGCCAAACACATGGGGTGGGAGGTAGTGATGAAAAGGTTTAGGCACGCTTTCCTGCATGTGATTTCCACATGGGTTGTCCTGGGATTAAGTGGGCCCCGCCAGAAATCTCGGTGGCTTACCCAATCTCGGCGGCCTATCCACATATTTTCATCAGTTTACGGACATCTGAGACATCCATTTCCCAGCTACTGTGGATAGAGCAGCAATGAACATGGATAAGCAGGTACCTTTGTCACAGGATATAAAGACCTATGGGCATATGCCAAGGAATATTACACCTGGGTCATATGGTAGGTCTACTTTTAGAACTTGAGAATTCTCCCAACTGATTTCCCTAATAATTACACCAGTTTACACTTCCACCAGCAGCAAGGAAGTATTCCCCTTTCCCCATATCCTTGCCAGAATTTGTCACCTTTTTTTTTCTTGAATCTTAGCCATTCTGACTGGGGAAAGATGAAATCTCAACTACTTTTAATTTGTGTGCCCCTGTTAACTAATGGTTTTAAACATTTTTATATATTTCTTAACCATTTGTGTTTCATCTTTTGAGAACTCTCTATTTAATTCCATATTCCATTTATAAATTGTGTTAGATGTTTTCTTAATGTTCTCTCTACTCCTTCTTCCATGATGTACTCTGATCTTTGGTGGGATGGAGGTGATATAGATGTCCCATTTAGGGCTGAACATGCAACAGTTGCTTATTCTCAGTACTTTGAAACTGCTGCCCATTGCAAAACAAAGCTTCTCTGACCGCAGATATTGGTCATATATCCATCTGTATTAGTCACTTTTCTGTTGCTGTGATAAAACACCATGGCCAAGGAACTTATAAAACGAAGAGTTTATTTGAGCTTACTATTGATGGTTCCAGGGAATTAGAGTCCATTGTGGCGGGAGGCATAGCGGCTGGAGACTGGAGCAGCAAACCGAGGGTCACATCTCGCAATGAGCACAGGAAGCAGAGAGAGGGTGACTGGAGACCACAAGACTTGTTAAACTCACTAAGCCTGCCCCCAGTGACATACTTCCTCTAGCACGGCCACACCTCCAAAAACAGTGCCACCAACTGGAGGCAAATGTCCGAATACTTAAAGCCTATGGGGGACACTCATTCAAACCACTACACCATCTAATGGCATAAACACAATCATTTAGAAAGCAGTTTCACATGCCAGTTTAACAAAACAGAAGTGTTAGTTCTCTTCCTTTGGACTAGAGGAGTTTTCCCTAGCCATAGGCTTTTGACCAGAGCTACAGTAACAAGAACCTACCTCTTGTAGAGAAGGCCTCAGATCTAATCAGAAAATGGTGGGTTACCACCATGACAATCATGCCCTTTGTAGCAGGAAGCACATCCTGCTTGGGAAGTCAGTATTGCAGCGTGACTTTTTTCCATTGGCAGCCCGTATAGCATCTTCCAACAACATAAAGGCTAGCTAGCAGGGAGGAAGCTTCCAGCTCAGTTTCAATTTGATTTTTCTATATTCTGTAATTGAAATGTAAGGTGTCTCCAGCAACAGAATTTTGCTATCTAGCTATGGTGATCAACCAAAATCAATAGCAATAGTCTGTATAGTTGGTGGGTGGGAGCCTTTGGGCCCTAACCAATAACCTATAGGAAGGAATCCCATACCTGGCTCTGGGATTTTTGTTTGGTAATGCATGACTTCTGGGAGCAGCATTATCCACCTATGCAGAGTAACCGCATTGAAACTCTTTTTTTTTTTTTTTACAAAATTATATATTTTAATTAACATACAAAGTAGTGGGTTTCCATATAGCTTTTCCACACGTCCTTAGTTTCGGTTAACTCTCCCGCCCGCTTTCTCTTATCCTCCAGCCTCCAGCCCCATCCCTGCTTAGCCTTTTCCACCCCCAGTCTTAACCCCTCTACTTTCACATCAAGTGTGTTCTATTTTACTTATTTTTTAGCGTTTACTTTCTAAACTATAAGAGGATCTAAGCTCATTTGATATATTTCCTGCCTAGTCTTAAAACCAGCTTTCTCTGAAGAGTGACAATTTTTTTCATTAAAAAATAATATTATGGGCTGGAAAGATGTCTCAGCAGTTAAGAGCACTGACTGCTCTTGCAGAGGACCCAGGTTCAATTCACAGCACCCACATGGTGGCTAAAAACCATCTTTAGTGCTGGGCATGGTGGTGCATGCCTTCAATCCCAGCACTCAAGAGGCAGAGACAGGCAGATCTCTGTGAATTCAATGCCAGCCTGTTCTACAGAGTGAGCTCCAGGCCAAATGGGACTAAAGGGAGACCCTGTCTCAAAAAAAAAAAAAACAGTATTAAGTATTCATCTTAATTTTAACATAGTAATCTATATTCACAGTTACAAGTTTATAATTTATAAATGTCCCTAGTGATGGGTTTAAGGTAGTTCCTATTCTGCTTTGTCATTTAAATTGTGTATTTAAATGGTACTAAAATTTAAAAAATACAATTAATGGGTTTTTTTCTTTATCTAGTAAAATGACTTTTAAAAGCTTCAATTAAATAATTAAATTCTGTCTCCACTGGAAAACTCAAATAGCCAGTAACAGTGGTGTAGCAGAATGCCTGTGGGCTGCAGGAGGCATGGCAGCTTCCATAGAACCTTCTTCAGAGGCCTTGTGGGCCCCAGTCACTGCCCATGCCTTGCCAGGCAGAAACCACTGGACTTATGGAGGCAAGGGAAATGACAAGGGGTGTAACCTTATCACCAAGCCCACCTAACTAATCAAGGACGTGATGATCAAGTCCCTGTTTGCTCCACCCTCAGAGCATCTGAGACTATTGACTTTTTCCTGTGGATATTTCTAATGGATGAGGGAAGGCAGGTTCAAGTCATTTGCTGCACTAGAGACTACAATGGTCATATTCAGTTTTATGGGAACTAAGGAGGTAACCATCTCCATCATCCAACCTGCAGAAGACCCAGGTTCAAATCCCAGCACCCACATATCCATTACTCAAGTTTCAGGGGTCCAATGCCCTACTCAACACAAGTGCACTTGCATACATTCAGGCATAACACTCACACATATAATATAAACAAAGATTTTAAAATAAACAAGACAATAACTTAAATCAGTTTTTCTTCTCTCTTGTAATATCAACTAGCTATTTCCACAGCCAATAGACTTAAATTGCCTGAATGACTAGGGACCGAAATTTATTACATATCCTCTTTATACATTGTCCTTGAGAATAATGATGATGGGGAGAAATAACTAAAAATTATAAACATAATAGTAATTAAGGTATATTTGCTTGAAACCATTTTACCCAATAGTTTTCTATTTTGCCCCTCCTGAGCTTTATAAAAGCCACTTTGTCTTAATTATGTACTGCTGATGTCACTAAAATAAGCTTTGAGCTGGGGATGTAGCTCAGTTGCTACTGTGCTTGCATACCATTCAGGAAGCCCTGGTTCAGTCCCCAGATCTGCATACACTGGGCATGGTGTTAGAAGCCTGTGATTGCTGTACTGGGGAGTGGAGAAAGGAGAATCCGAGGTTCAGTGTCATCCTTGGCCACATAGTGAGTACAAGGCTATCCTGGGTTATGTGCGATCCCTACCTCAAATAAATAAATATTTATTCATCAGCACAGGAACCATATTTTCTTGTTTTACTTATAAGATCTAATATACCTAGGGGTGCCTGATAAGTAGTAGTAAGTAGTATAAATACTTGTTAAATGTTTAACTGTTGCCAGCTTTTTATAAATACAAGCCATTTGATTCCATTCCAATATCAGTTCTGCAAATTATCTGTAAGGAATATGAGAAATGAAGCTCTGAAAGGTTAACAGAGCTTCAGAAAATTGCAAGCCAGAGTTCCAGAACTAGAATTAGATTCTAGTCCCTCATTCAAACTATTAGTGCTTTTTCTTTTCACAGTGATGCTTTCTTCCCTTTAACCCAGAAATTACTTTTTTCTTTCTTAAACTTTCTTCTGGTGGCATAAAAAATTCACCATGGCCTCAAAGGAACAATAAATTCAAGAAAGGTAAAGGTCAGGTCCCATGAGGAACAGTAGGAATCTTTTGTGAACCCAACAATACCTGGGGGAAATACAGGCTGTACCCTTCATGTAGCACCAAGGACAAAAGAGACATAGATGAGAATATCTGCCCTATAGTCAGGGCTCTGCCATCTGTCACCTTCTCATCCTGTGATCTCCTCTGAAGAGCAAAACTTCTCAGAGCTTCCCTGGCACTTGCTAGGAAGGACAGTGTCTCATTTCAAATTCTCCAAACCTTAGAAGAATCAGCACTTGACCTTGATTGGAATAAGGAAATCTACAAACATTTGGAAGAAGACAAATAAAATGAGGTTATTATTGCCTGTGTCCTAAATATTGTCACTGATTCTGTAATTCTGACCAACAAATAGGCAATGATTTTATAGAAACTTTCAATCTTCTTAGACAAAATGTTTCCCAAAATATTTTTATTATTATTTATTATTACCATTGCCTTGTGATTGTTTTGGGTTAGTACACAAAGTAATGGGGTCCATTAAGCAGTGCCTTTTATGAAATCTGTCCAAAGCTTATTAAACTCTGGATTTAACAGATTTTTTAATTCACTATAAAATTTGATTCATCATTTTGTATGAATAAACATGGGCATGGGGGGTATTGACAAACCGATCTGATAGAAATAATTCCAAGCTTCCAATTGCCCCTCATCACAAAGGATTACTTCAAAAATTAATTATCTTCATTGTTGAAACATGACCTTTATTCCAAAAAAGAGACATTTAGTTTTATATTCCTGTTTTCACTTTTTGAGCTAATTTTAGGTTTGCAAGCAGTTGCAGAAAGTAATTCAGAGAGATCCTAAGTGTCCTTTCTCCCAAAGGTCTTTAAACTCTATAATATGCTATCACAGCCAGGTGAGCGATGTTAATATGATAAAGACAGAATAATCCACCACTTTGAAAATGTCTCATGTTGCTGCGCCAGGAGCTTCAGACCTGGATTCCCAGATACTCGGGAGAGTGATCCATGAGGATGGTAGATGGTAAGTTCAAGGTCTTCCTGGGAAAGAGTGAGTTCAAACCAACCTGGACAACTTAGCTAGGCCCCATCTTAAAATAAATTACCCTCAGGTAAAGGTGTTGCCAGCAAACCTGAGCTCTCTGACCCCTGCTCCCAGCGCGTGTGTGCGCGCACGCGCGCGCGCACACACACACACACACACAAATAGGTGCAATAAAAAAATTAAAGCAAAAGATAAAGTTGAGGACATAGCTCAGCCCAGCATAGATAAGGCCATAAGTTCAACTTCTACAGCAAGGAGAGAGAGAGAGAGAGAGAGAGAGAGAGAGAGAGAGAGAGAAACTATGCATCTTGGCCTTTTCTAACTTATCATCTCTCTCATCCATCACCTTCTCTAACCACTGGAAGACACTAATTTTTATCCATTTCTACAATTACATCATTATATGAATGTTGTATATGGATGTCTTTCTGATTTTATTCTTACTCAACATAATTCTCTGGAAAATCAATCTGGACCTTTCATACTATTTTTCTTTTTTACTATAGTTTTTCTTTTTCTACTGCTGGACTCATAGCAGGCTACAGATGCACCACAATATGGCTAATGAGTTAATTGGTCCTTCACTGATTCTTTTTTTTTTTTTTTTTTTTTTTTTTTTTTTTTTTTTTTATTTTTTTTTTGCATGTGTATGATTAACACTGTCTGCATGCGGTTTTGTGCACCCGTGTCATGCAATGCCGCGGAGGTCAGAAGAGGGTCTCGGATTCCCCTGGAACTGGAGTTCTCCTGGAATTGGAGTTACAGACGGTTCTTAGCCGCCATGTGGGTGCTGGGGATCGAACCCAGGTCCTCTGCAAGAGCAGTCGGTGCGCTTAACCGGTAGGCTATCTCTCCAGCCCCCAACATTCACTGATTCTAAGACATCTGGGTTGTTAACAACTTGCAACTCTTATGGACATGGTAGCTATGAATATTCCTGTTTCATGTGACTATGTGTGCTATAAACACCCAGAAGTACAATTTCAGGACTGTATAGCAGTTTCATCCTTAGGTTTTTAAAGAACTGCTCATCTGTTTTCTAGATATATAGATAGAAATTTATCATTGTGATCTTGATAGGCACATATATGTTTCCTTAAATGTAAATAATAATAAGCAGTTTTTGTTAAATTGTGATTTGTAGGCATATTGTTATTTGTTTTACACTACTGAATTATTTTTCTACTCAAGCCACTTAACAGAATTTTCCCTATACTCCCCACCATAATTAGTTAATTAATATAAAGATCAACTGGTTAAAAGAGTAACCATGTAAATTTTTGGTATGAAGTGTTGACTTGCCTTTCAATGACAGCAAGAAAATTTCTACTTGAGAGTCTTTGCTATATCATTCTTCTACTGTTTAAAAAACATAGCTGGTTATTCTTAGGTGAGCTCAAAACTGTGAGCTTGAAACTGTGCACCTTATATACTTCAGGAAATTCTTCTATAAGTTTGATCATAATTATTTTGTAAGAATGGTTTCCTGTTCCTTCGTTGATGTTTTGTTTTGTTTTTTTTTTTTTGAGACAGGGTCTCCCTGTAGCCCCAGCTGGCCTGGAACTCATGCTTTAGACCAGGCTGGCCTTGAACTCACAGAGATCCGCCTGCCTCTGCCTCCCAAGTGCTAGGATTAAAGGCATGACCCACCACGCCTGGCTTAAATGCGGTTCTTATCCACCATGTGGGTGCTGGGAATCAAACCCTTGTCCTCTGCAAGAGCAGTCACTGAACCATGTCTCCGGCCCCAGAATCTTTTAATATAATACTTTTATTGATGTTTTAAATGTAACCTTGAAATATGAAATGTTACCAATATTATTAACCTCTCTTCATTAAGTTTTTCTCCTTCTTGAAAATGGTTTGGTAATGCATAAATTGATTTAAACTATTCAACAACTGAGTCCATTACTCTGTGGTTTTTACTGTATAAATTTTGGGTTGTTGGTTTTGACTTGTTTGTTTGCTTGTTTGTTTCTTTGTCTTTAACACAATGTCAGACTCACTGTGTAGTCCAGCCTAGCAAGGAAAGCATGGCAATCACCTACCTTAAAATACTTTTTTTTGTTCTTAATGATTTTTGTTTTGATTTTTTTCTTATGATGATTCCATAACCATAACTAGTTCAGTCAATTTAATTTTCCAACTTTATATCATCATTTCTCATTTAGAATTCAGTGTACTAGACTGCAAAGATGAAAAAACACTAAAATCAAATATATAAAACTAGGATGCACCTAGGGCTGGGGAACTTCCTGAAAAATTGCCATTAATGATATTGGTTCACTAGGTTATTTTTACCTCTAGGCTTATTGAGCTTATTTTCCAGAAATTCCCTTAATTCTCTGAAGCATTAAGAAATAAGTCCTCAGCTGCAGAGCAATTCTGCAAAACATAATTTCACAGAACTCAGAATGAATTTACAATCCAACAGAGATGGTTTATATTCAAGGTCCATCACATTCAGGAGGTGGTGTGCACACCTGTAATTCCAGCACTCAGGAGGCAGAGGCAGAGGATTGTGAGTTCAAAGCCATCCTGGGCTACATGGCTTACTTTTCCATAATTTCTATAAGATCATTGTAATCACAAAGAAAATAGAGATTTAAGATAAAAAATGTATGTAAAGAAGTAATAGATCCCAGCCCCTCACTCACCTCTCAAATTTTAGCTGATCAAGATTCATTAGTACTTTTAAAACCATTAGTCGGCCTACTTAGCATTATTATTCTATTTCTAAAATTTTTATAAGCTCATACTTTGTGGTTATTTTGAATAAGAACATTGGATGGATTTCTCAAAAGTTAGGTGTATTCAGGCCCATCACTCTACTAAAATGTATCCTTTGCTGCCCTATTTAGAGCCTCGTGATCCTGGTTATACATGTTAGTGTGCAAAGTGGAAGTCATCAACTTCAGTAGCTGAAAAAGGCACATTTCAGAGATTAAAAGCACTAGAATTCTTCCTCATCCGGCAGATTCTGATCTTGCCTCTTTCCCTGCCATTACAGATACCTAAACCAGAAACCCAGAATCTGACTCAGGCAATCAAGAGTCTGTCTCCACGAGCACTTTGGAGATATAACTCTACACATATGGGTACAGAAAACTGGACAAGAGCAACTGAGTTTGTCCTCATGAGCTTCTCTTCCTTATCCACTGAAATACAATTGCTGCTGTTCCTGGCATTTCTAACCATCTACCTGGTCACTCTGATGGGAAACAGCCTCATCATTCTGGTGACCTTGGCTGACCCCATGCTGCAAAGCCCCATGTACTTCTTCCTCAGGAACTTGTCCTTCTTGGAGATTGGTTTCAACCTGGTCATCGTGCCCAAGATGCTGGCAACCCTGCTTGCCCGGGACACAACCATCTCCTTCCTTGGCTGTGCCACTCAGATGTATTTCTTCTTCTTCTTTGGAGTGGCTGAATGCTTCCTCCTGGCCACCATGGCATATGACCGCTATGTAGCCATCTGCAGTCCCTTGCATTACTCAGTCATCATGAACCAAGGGACACGTGCCAAGCTGGCTGCCGCCTCCTGGATACCAGGATTGCCTGTAGCCACCGTGCAGACCACGTGGCTCTTCAGCTTTCCGTTCTGTGCTACCAACCAGGTGAACCACTTCTTCTGTGACAGCCCACCTGTGCTAAAGCTGGTCTGTGCAGACACGGCACGGTTTGAGATCTATGCCATTGTCGGGACCATTCTGGTGGTCATGATACCCTGCCTGCTGATCTTATGTTCCTACACTCGCATTGCGGCTGCAATCCTCAAGATCCCATCAGCCAAAGGGAAGCATAAAGCCTTCTCCACCTGCTCCTCACATCTCCTGGTTGTCTCTCTCTTCTATGTGTCTTTGAGCCTCACATATTTTCGGCCTAAATCGAATAATTCCCCTGAAAGCAAGAAACTGTTATCTTTATCCTACACTGTTGTGACTCCCGTGTTGAACCCCATCATCTATAGCCTGAGAAATAATGAGGTGAAGAATGCTCTCAACCGGACCTTTCAGAAAGCCCTCACTCTCAGAAATTGTATTCTATAGACATTAAAAAGTAATTGTGATTTGTGTCTGCCTCTTCAAAAGCTCTGTTGTGATGAATTCCAGTTTCTCAAATGGCTGTTTGAAATCTCAGTAGAGAGAACAGACAGTAGTTTAGACCTATTACACCCATCTGCAAAATATCTCTGCCTGCCCATTATACTCTTACACTCTTTTGCTTTTTAGTTCTGTTGACACTTCAACAGCTCTGTGGTCAAGGATTTCTAAATTCTCTTAATCCTTTGTGACATGCACTTTCAACACTGTGAAACAACTAGCAATTTTAAATGGAAGAATATGTGGAAAAAAGTGCAAATCCCAACCAAAATTATCTTGTCACTTTTCTCTTGCTTTGTGTAAATCTGACAGTCCATTTATCAAATTAAAAGTCCTGATTGCTCCCAGGGCATCGGTTTCCTTGCTGCCACATTTCATTATTAATGACCTTGAAGCCCTGTTATTTGTTTGAAGCTAACTCAGATGCAACATGGAAGAGATCAATAACCCTCAGGTACATAACTCCATAATGTCAGTGGTCTCCTCCTTCCCACTAGATGCTTCCCAGGAAGTCTTGGGACGCAATAAATTCCCTGACTCATATCTAGGGTCTTTGTTGAAGTAATATCATCAGTGTCAGTGATAGAGCTACCTTCATCCTACTGAGAAAGCATAGGTCTTCTCTTACCACAAGAATGATTCTGAGATCTCCTGAGACCAGCAGAAGCACAGGAAGGCAGGTAGAAACTGGGTGCTTCAGCAAGGCTGATTGTTGATTGACTTAACCTAGCTAATCTGTTAATCCAGTTGTTTTTGGTTTAATTGGCTTTTGTGGCTGTGGGGGCGGAGTTATCCTCCCAGCTGGTATAAAAGGTAGGGTTGTGTGAGTCTTGAGATCTGAGATCTCCTGAGACCAGCAGAAATGCAGGTACCAGGGCGCAGGCTAAAGAGCCCCCACCCCCACTAGGATTAAGGAGGCATCTGAAGGAGGCAAGGAAAGCAAGCCTTCAACACAGTGAAGAGGCAGTTAGGACTCACATTGGAATACAGGCAAGGAGAAGCCTTGTGCCAGGAACACGAAGAGGAGACAACACAGGAAAGGGGCAGGATAAGCCCACACCAAGCTCTACCAAACCAATGGAAGATTCCTACAGTGGGATCCCTCTGGGGATGCCCCAGGACACAGATAGCAGAAACACAATTGGAAACATATTTAAAGAACTACAAGATTATAAATAGCAAATCAAAGAACTGAGAAAAGAGAATGAAGAACTCAAGAAGGACTTGGAGAGAGAGAATGACAAACTCCAGAAGGAAGTAGAAACACTGAAAAGATCTCATGCTGAAAACAGATAAGGAAACCAACCAGTGAAGCAAAGAGCTACAGGAAGAGATTGAGAATCTCCAAAAAGAAGTAGAAATACTAAAGAAATCAGAAGAGGAAATGAAAAAGGAAATCAAACACTCATCCAATCAAGAAGGAAGAAATGGAAAAAGACTCAGAAGCAGAATGGAGGAAGCAGAACAAAGAATATCAGACCTAGAAGACAACACGGAACAACTAAAAACCTCAAGGAAAGATTATGAAAAATTTAAAAATACAGAAAAGTAGAACAACCAGGAACTGTGGGACACTATGAAAAGATCAAACCTCCACATCATAGGAATAGAGGAAGGAGAAGAATCCCAAGAGAATGGTATTGATCAGATCTTCAACAGAATAATAGATGAAAACTTCCCCAAACTAAAAAAAGACAAACCAATACAAATGCAAGAAGCACATAGAACTCCAAACAGACAAGATCAGAAAAGAAATTCTCCACGCCACATCATAGTTAAAATGCTGGACACCCAAAACAAAGAGAAAATTCTTAAAGCGACAAGAGAAAAACAACAAGTGACCTATAAGGGGAAACCTATCAGAATAACAACGGACTTCTCACAGCAAACGATGAAGGCAAGAAGAACCTGGAGCAAAGCATTCCCAGTGTTGAGGGACAATGGATGCCAGCCCAGGTTACTATACCCAGCAAAAATGTCAATCATAGTGGAAGGAGAGAGGAAAATCTTCCATGACATAAACAACTTGAAAGAATACATGTCCGGAAAACCAACCCTTCAGAGAATACTTGAAGCAATCCAAAGAACAGAAGAAAGGAGCAACCAACCCCAGGCAACTAGAAGGAGAAATCAATAAAAGCATAACTGCAGAAGTAGAAACCTAAATCAAAACCGCAGATGGATAATAAGGCAAAAGGAAGCAACACAAACCTATCAGTCATAACCTTAAATATTAATGGACTAAATTCCCCAATCAAAAGACATAGACTGGGAGACTGGATTAGGAAACAGAATCCATCGATATGCTGTCTACAAGAAACACATCTTACCTTCAAGGACAGGCACCACCTTAAAGTGAAGGGATGGAAAAAAATATTCCAAGCAAATGGTACCAAAAAGAAAGCAGGTGTTGCTATTTTAATATCGGATAAAATAGACTTCAAAGTAAAAGAAATCAGAAGAGACAAAGAAGGCCATTACATTTTCATCAAAGGAACAATCCACCAAGAAGATTTCACAATTATGAATATATATGCCCCAAATTCTGGTGCACCAAACTTTATAAAGACAATTCTCCAGGACCACAAGTCACAGACTAACCCCAGCACACTCATAGTGGGAGATTTCAATACCCCACTGAGTCCTTTGGATAGGTCAACAGGACAAAAAATAAACAGAGAGACATCTGAACTGAACGATATGATACACCAAATGGACCTCATAGACCTCTACCGAACATTCCATCCTAATACCAGAGAATACACTTTCTACTCAGCACCCCACGGAACATTCTCCAAAATCGACCACATCCTGGGACACAGAAGAAACCTCTACAAATACAAAAAGATTGAAATAATTTCATGCATCCTGTCAGACCACAGTGCAATGAAGCTCAACATCAACACCAGGACAAGCCCTCCTGCCTACAAGAACACATGGAGACTAAACAACACACTCTTGAATAATGAATGGGTCAAGGAAGAGATAAAGAAAGAAATAAAAACATTCCTGGAACTGAATGACAATGACAATACAACACAACAAAACCTATGGGATACCTTAAAAGCAGTCCTAAGAGGGAAATTTATAGCCCTGGGTGCCTACATTAGAAAAACAGAAAGAGCACAAGTGAATGATCTAACACTACAGCTAAAAGCACTTGAGAGGCAACAACAGATGAACCCTAAACGCAACAGACAGGAAGAAATAACAAAAATCAGAGCAGAAATCAATGAAATAGAAACAAAGAAAACAAAAAAAAAAAATCAATGAATCCAAAAGTTGGTTCTTTGAAAGAATAAACAAGATAGACAGACCTCTAGCCCAGTTAACCAAAAGAAAGAAGGAACAACTCCAAATCAATACAATCTGTGATGAAAAGGGAAATATCACAACAGACAAGGAAAAGATCCAGAAAATCATACGGGAATACTTCAAAAACCTATACTCTACCAAGTTTGAAAACCTAGAAGAAATGGATGAATATCTGAAATCCTGGGAATCACCAAAGCTCAACCAAGAAGAGATCGACAGCTTAAACAGACCCATAATACATGAAGAAATTGAAGATGTAATAAGAAACCTCCCAACTAAAAAAAGCCCAGGCCCAGATGGTTTCACGGCAGAATTCTATAAAACATTTCAAAAAGACCTACAACCATTATTACTGAAACTGTTTAGAAGGATACAATCAGAGGGAATTCTCCCAAATTCCTTCTATGAAGCCAGCATCACTCTATTACCAAAACCAGGCAAAGATACAACTAAAAAGGAGAATTATAGACCCATCTCCCTAATGAACACAGATGCCAAAATTCTAAACAGGATACTGGCAAATCACATACAGACCCACATCAAGATCATCCATCATGACCAAGTTGGATTCATACCAGAGATGCAGGGATGGTTCAACATATGAAAATCAATAAACATCATCAAACACATAAATGGAATGAAAGACAAATACCACACCATCATCTCAATTGATGCTGAAAAAGCCTTTGACAAAATCCAGCATCCCGGGCTGGAGAGATGGCCTAGCGGTTAAGAGCGCCAACTGCTCTTGCAGAGGACCCAGGTTCGATCCCCAGCACCCACATGGCGGCTGAGAACCGTCTTTGGCTCCAGTTCCAGGGAATCCAATGCCCTCTTCTGACCTCTGCAGCATTGCACAACACTGGTGCACAAACCTAGATGCGGACAGTACATTCATACACATTAAAAAAAAAAAATCCAGCATCCCTTCATGCCGGAGAGATGGTTCAATTGTTCTGAATACTGGCTGCTCTTCCTGAGGACACAGGCTTGATTCCAGCACCCACATGATGGCTAAGAACCATCTGTAATGCCAGTTCCAAAGGATCAATGCCCCTTTCTGGCCTCTGCAGGCAATGCATGACATAGGTGCACTTACGGACATGCAGTCAAAATATTCATACACATAAAATATAAATCAATAAATATTTTTTAAATCTGTAGTAAAAAAAAACTTTAGGAGGAAACAGAGTTAGCATCATATTCAAAAGATAGGCAACTTCAAAGCTAGAATGTTCGTAAATATAACAGTTGGTACCTGGAGAATCAACACAGTCTATCCAGGCAGAGGGAGTAATACTGGGGTTTTCTTACATGCATAAGAAGTAGAATTAAAATATCAATGATATTTTTATTGAAATATCAATGCATAAGAAGTAGAATTAAAATATCAATGATATTTTTATTAAAATGGCAATGTGTGTGTGTGTGTGTGTGCTGTATCCACCCACTTGTGTGAGTGCAGGCATGCAAGGTTAAGAGGAGGACATTAGGTGTCTTCCTCTGTCACTTTCTGTCTTAACACAAGATCTCTTGCTGAACTGCTGAACTGGAAGCTCATCATGTCTTTCAGTGAGGCTCCCTGGCTAGGAAGCTCCCAGGATCTGCCTGTCTCCACCTCCCAGTACAGCTATGCCTGACTTTGAACTTGGGTGCTGGAAATTTGAGTGCAGGTCTTCCTATTTACACACGTGTTCTCAGTCACTGATCTATCTTCCCAGTCCCTGATTTTTGTAACACAAAATGAAATGAATAGGGCTATTCCAATGTTGAAAATTTTATTTACTTAAGTGTTTAGAAAAGGAATTAATTAGAAATGATTTCTGGAAGAATGCACAGTATGTGATGTTGTTTGCCTGTGAGAAAATGTGCTGCTCAAGGGAGGAGGGTTGATTCTGGAGCAAGAACATAGGTGTCCTGAAAGTCTGGAAGAGATACACAAATATGTAAAGGAGGAGCTTTTCCAGAAATAGTCAAGGTTAAACCTTTTTGCTGCACGAGTCTTCCTCTGCCTGGTAAGAATATTTACCACCCCCCAAACCAATAGAAATTCAACTTGCTTCAGGACCAAAAGACTATCATTACAATCCAGGTTCTTTTGGAATCAGATCTGGAGCCAGGAAGTCAAGAAAATAACGTGTTTTTTTTTTTTTTACTTTTTTTCATTTATTATTTTTTATGTGTATGAGTGTACTGTATGCATGTAGGTTGGTGCACCTGTGTCATGCAATGCAGTGAAGGTCAGAAGAGGGTGTTGGATTCCCCTGGAACTGGAGTCAAAGACAGTTCTCAGCTGCCATGTGGGTGCTGGGAATTGAACCCAGATCCTCTGCAAGAGTAGTCAGGGCTCTTAACCACTAAGCCATCTCTCCAGCCCCAGAAAATTGGGTTTTTAACCAATAATTGTATATGGAAAGTAGAGTGGGAAAAAGACAAAGTGAAGCATAGCTTCAGTCCCAGGTGAAATCCCAGAATAAGCGTGATCCAGCAGGGAGCAGAAAAACCTAGCTAGACCTTAGAGTTCACTCTGCATGAGGCGATAGGAAGCTGATGATGAACTAAGACTTGCAGCACCTCTGTCTCAACACAGTTTCTTAGGCTCCAAGGGCATTCTTCTAAAGATCTCATAAACCCTGACAGTAAAGCTTGTGCCAAGCTTATAGGCATGGTGCTTTTTCCAGTGATAGATGTGTTTATTAGCTTGGAAATTTTTTTTTAATTCAGACATTCTATTTCACAGCAGGTCGTTGGTGATGTTCTTTTTTTGTAGTTCAATTAGTGCTTATTTATTTTACTAGCCAAGGGGCTGGAGAGATGGCCTAGCGGTTAAGAGCACGGACCGCTCTTACAGAGGACCCGGGTTCGATTCCCAGCACCCACATGGCGGCCGAGAACCGTCTGAAACTCCGATTCCAGGAGAACTCCAGTTCCAGGGGAATCCGAGACCCTCTTCTGGCCTCCGCGGCATTGCACGACACGGGTGCACAAACTTGCATGCAGACAGTACATTCATACACATACGGAAATAAATAAAATTAATAAAAAAAATAAAAAAAAATATATTTTACTAGCCAATATACATTTTAAGCAAAGTCCATGCCTGGTTTTTTTCTTTTAAATATTTTTCATAACTTACAAGCTATGCATGACACGGTGAAGAGCATATCTTTTTTAATATTTTATTTATTACATTTATGTGTATGTTTATTGCCTGAATGTATGCAAGTACATCCATGTCATGCAATACCACAGAGGTCAGAAGAGGGTGTTGGTCCTCTGGAACTGGAGTCACAGATAGTTGTCAGCCACCATGTGGGTGCTGGGTATCGAACCCGGGTCCTCTGCGAGAGCAGTCAATGCTCTTAACCACTGCGCCAAATCTCCAGCCCAAGCATATCTTTTTTAAGGAAATATTATTTATATTTTATGTCTATGAGTATACTCCCTGCATATATGTAAGTGCGGAGAGAACATTAGATTCCCTGGAACTGGAGTTAGGATAGTTGTTGGCTGCCATGTGGGTGCTGGGTATCAAACCTGGATCCTCTGTAAGAGCAGTGAGTGCTCTTAACCACTCAGCCATCTCTCCAGCTGCTGGTGATGTCCTTTTAAAAATATTTTTAATTATTTGAGAACTTAATACACTATATTTTGATCATATTTCCCCCAACTCTTCCCAGATCCACCCCATCTCTTTTCTTGCCCAATTTGCACTTGTGTGTGTGTGTATGTGTGTGTGTGTGTGTGTGTGTGTGTGTGTGTGTTTCCCCATTGACTCCAATTTGTATTGCCCAAATACTCTTGGGTGTGGAATCTGCCCTGGAGTGTGGTCAACCAACAAGGACTCACATCCCTAAAGAAGACTCTTTCTCCCCACCATGTACTCCAAGAAGCTTTTCTGATGAGGGTATGACAAGAAGTCATTAGGAGTTATTTAATACTGTGATCAATTAGTATAAAATTAGAATTTGTTCATTAAAGCTTATAGAAACTGAGGAAATGTGTACAGACCCTGGAAAACTCACCCAAGAGGATTGAACAGGAACTATAGCATTTCTGTCCTCTACAGCTGTCCCTTCAAGAAACTCTTGGACCACGCAGCCCAGCTAAGGGGAATAGGGACACAGTGCCTGCTTTGTGGACACTGTGAAGAGCTGACCCCTTGGTGCAGAGGCCAGCTGGATACTTCCTGTAGCCCAGCCTGGATGATACTTTCAACTCAGGCCCTTAGCCTGGATCCACGAGACATGTGTTCCACTCTTGGCCGTGGCTTCTCACTTGCCCAGAGCCTGGACAGGAATTTCAGGCTGATGGCTAGTGCCTCCCTTCAGCCAATACCCACTCAAAACACCAGCTACCCAGATTGGTGATCCACAAAGAAATCTCTTTCCAACCCACTGACCACCCAAACGAAATGCAGGCCTACCTTAACCTATATGCGCGCAATAATTAATAAAAAATAACAACCGGGAATTCCGTGATGATATTACTATGAAATTCAAATTTATTCCTTGCTACAGCCTGCTTTTATAAAATAAATGATGTCAGTTCTCAGAGCCAATCATAAGTCCCCCAATTCCGCGCCTCTGCACACCTTGCCCCACCCAGCATCACGCACCTAGGCCATGCTGCTTGTTCCTCCTTGGGGCGGGGCCAAACCCTCAGCCACGTGGTGCCCTGAGGCGTGCTATTTGGAAATCTAGCCCGCAATTCAAGCTGGATTTCGCTACACTTCATCATCTATGTGTTTGAGCTGAGAAAAATATACAAAATCTTTAACCAGAACACTAAATAATGACCACTGGAAAAAAAGATTACTGAAGCTTTACATCCAGAACATAGTTATACATGGTAACTTCTCCAAATTCAGTATCTCCCCACCAATGTGAATTGCTGAGATGTCTAGATTTCTCTGGATTGTTCAATGTGTGGTATAAACTAAGTAAAAAAATATTCAAACTCATCTCTCAAGAATTCCTAATAAGCAACAATACAGCCTAACACATTAAAATGTTTTTGTATTTAATTCATTGTTTTAAGGCATCTTTGTTTCTGCAATGGATTCAGAAGTGTGTACCATTAAATGGAGGCAGTGGTAGTTCTTTATCTCCCCCTTCAATATAATGCCCTTTTGGAGTGGTATGACTGAGAAAATAGCACAGAATAATTAATTACCTTTAACTTGTCTCTTACCCATCCAGAACATGTCTATAGACTACCCTGTTATTTTCACGTAACTCCCTCTTTCCCCTGGTGTATACCCAAGGAAAGGGAAAACGGTATTATTTTATATCATTTGCTCCTAGTCTCATGTTCATCAAAGTTCTGATTTCATACTCTATGATTTTTTGATGTTTTCTTTCCCTTTTAACTTTATATTCTATGTTGCAAGGGTCATTTACTACTAATCCCTACTGCCTGTTACATGGAAGGACCAATAAATATTTGTTGGATTAATGACATTCAAAGTGGACCTTATCTATTTCTTCTTTGATCAACAGGACGTATGTTACAATTGCTCCCCTTGAAAATGCTAAAACGAGATGGGAGAAAGGAAGAGGATGGGCGGAAGAATGACAGAGAGAAGGCAGGTAGCCATAACTACCCTCACATTCTCTTCTATTACATGCACTGTGCTAGATACCAAGCAAAGAATAATGAACAGTTCAGACATGCTTACTGCTTTCAGTAGTAAATATCTACTTCAAAGCATTTAGAGAAATGAAACCTTTAGATGAAGCCCTTATCATCTGGAAATGGAGTTACAGATAGTTGTGAGCTGCCATGTGGCTGCTGGGAAGTGAACCCAGGCCCACTGTGCCATTTCTTCAGCCCGCCTGGAGGACATTTTACCTTAAAGCACTAACTTGACTTTATCAATCTAAATCATTGTCCCACAGCTATCATAATTTTGAGGTGTTCCTCTTACTTTCCCTTCTTCATCTTGATTTGGAGGTAAGGACCTCCCCAACTGATAGAGTTAGAAAGATCACCGAGTTGTATCACTTTGTTCTTTTGGCTTTTCAACTATGGGAAAAACTGCAGTTGAAATAAAAACTTGAATCAAACATAGAATTACAGGCTCTTCATGAATATTTGCATTCTTAGGCATTTCCGAAAACTCACGACTATCAGAGAATGAATGTATGGGTTTACCTGTGAAAGATAAAGCATAAAAAATAAAAATAAAGAAAGACAAAGCATTAGGGGAAATCACTTGCTTAAAACAGCAGGGAATGAAATAGTCTTGAGACCCAGACTGGAATCCTCTAGAGTAGCTGACACAGCCCCAACCCACAGCATCTCTGGAGTGATGAGTACAGCACAGCTCAGGGCCTGTTTACAAAGACTGACCCAGCCACCACCCAAGACTTACTTAGATGACTGACACAGCCCTTAAACAATGTGGCGCCACCACAAGCCAGATTCTGGGAGCAATGAGGACTGAGACAATCCCAGCCCAGAATGTCTCTGGAATGAGTAACTCAAAACAGCCAAAAGCTTCCATGAAGTGACAGGGATGGACAAAGCCATAATTTAGGGTTCTCCTGGAGTTATTCATTCAGAAATAGTCCAAGGCTGCTCTACAGTGGCTGACACAGAGAAGGCCTTCTTCAAACTTTACACAGGCAGATGTCACTCATAGAGGTACGCAAAGGGTGAGAGGGTAAAACCAGACTTGAAGCCTGTTGTAAGGAGGATGGCTCACCAGCAATAATATATCTTCCTTGATATATTTCTAAGAGACAGGAAGAAAGATTGTGGTCTCAAGCAAAGCACATCGAGTTTTATAGAGCTTGACCAATTAGAAAAGCTGGGAATAGTAGAAAATAACAATATATGTGATATGCTTTAAAATAGTATTTTTTATGTTACCTCATTTCACTTTTACAATCACTCTCTCAGGTAGATGGGGCATTCACCAGAATTACATTTTACAGATCACAAAATGAATAAATAATTCAGAAGTTATGTCTGTGGTTAACTGCATCACTGCTAACAATAATTTAACCATCAGAACTTTGATCTGAAGTTGGGACAACAGTCTTACCTTTATGACAATGTAGACTGAAACTATCACTTATGTGACAATTTCTACAAAGTTCTCTTAAGTTGTCTTCCTAATTTTTTCTTATTTAAACAAAACACAAAATTTCCAATGTGTTTCTCCTAAAAGAAGACACTGTGGACAGAGAGCTACAGATGGACAGGCGTCCCCACCTCAGCCAAGTTCCTCCACTAATTCCCACCTTCCTTTCCTGCTTCACTGTTTTCTCTCTCTCTCTCTCTCTCTCTCTCTCTCTCTCTCTCTCTCTCTCTCTCTCCTTTCTGATAGATGCAGTTACGACCACAATTATGCAAAACAGGAACAGGATAGAAATTTTTTTTTTTAATTTTAAAATCTGATTTTAATTTCAAACAAATTTAAAATGCAACAGACTAGCTATTTTATCACATGAACATGTAAAAATATTCCTTTATTTACTCGAAAAACCTTCACTAAGTGGTTCATCAGTTTTCTTGTGAAGATGTTACGTTTGACATTAGCATATAGCTTTGAAAATGATCTACTATATTTTAAAACAGATTTAGATAAAAAGAACAAAAATAAAACATATCAGCTTGGGATGTGGCTCAGCGGGAGAGTGCTTGCCTAGCATGCACAAAGAGCTGGCCTTTGACCTGCTGGGTGTCACAAAATCAGGCATGGCAGTCCAGGCCTATAACCCCAAAAGTAAGAAGGTAGAGGCAAAAGAATTGGAAATTCAAGGTCATCTTCAATTACATTTCAAGTTTGAGACAACTTCATTGTGGTGATTTGAATAAGTGTCCCCCATAGGTTCAAGTACTGGAACACTTGGTTTAGTTGGTGGTGCTGTTTGAGGAGGGGCATCAGTCCTTTTGGAGCCATGGTCTTGCTGTAGAAAGGACATCACTGTGGAGTAGGCTTTGGGAGTTCCCAGTCTTGTCCCACTTCCAGACCGAGGCTTCTCTGCTTCCAATAAGTCACTGAAGATGTGAGCACGCAGCTTTCTGCTGAAGCTGCACCTCAGCCATGGTGCAGGAAAGATTCTTATTATTCCTCTGGAAACATAACCCAAATAAGTTCTTCCTTCTAGGAGTTGCCTTGGTCATGCTGTTTTATCATTTAGCAACAGAAGAATACTAATACAGAAGCCAGCACGAGAAGTTGGTACCTGGTGTTGCTTTGAAAAACCTAAACATGTTGGTTGGTTTTTGAGAAATGCAGACTTTGTAAGTTTGGACTAGAAAAGCAGTTGAATGCCATAAGCAGAACCTAAGGAGTTATAAAAGTAGGAGCCTGGAAGAAAGTAGTGCTGAGAGCAATATAGTTCTAGAGGGAAGAAGGGATTTAAGACAGCAACTGAGCTTGGAATCACCCTAAAGAATTGGCTGCCTTCTCCTCTAGGCCTAAGAACTTGGTTTAGGTTGAATGAAAATAGAGACTAATTGCTCTGGCAGAGAAAATTTCAAGACAACCTAACACTGGATCTTTGGCTTGGTTATTACTGCTAAATATTATGCAGATGTATAATAAAAAGAGCTAGCAGCCACAAAGAGGTACAAAATGTATATTTCAGAGAGAAAGAGAGTGATGGAATGCTTAATCCTTCAGTCAAAGTGTGTCCTGGAAATGAGATCTCACTAGAAAAGAGATTAGGTCCATTAAAGAGATGCCTCCTGCTCTTCAATGAAACAATGGAAAGAGTTCCCTCGGGGCAAGACCCTACCAAGCTAAGCTTCCTAAGGAGTGCACAATATACAGAAGCAGCTGCAAATATGATCCAAGGGAGACTGGGTCCATCCCAAGCTGGTAGCTATACTTGGCAATTAAAACAGAAGAAAAAGGTGACAGGTATGAAAGAAAAATAGAGGAAATAACAGCTCGATAGGAGGAAACAAAGGGAAGGGTTGGAAAGGGATGGAAACAAATGAAGATGATACAAAATTACAACTGTGGGAAGGAGAGGGGTGAAAAAGCTGAACCAGGTTCCCTCCTTGTGTTCCTTGCAGCCCCCGGGCATTAGGAAGATGCACAAGGAGGCATCTCAGGCGTGGGAGAGAAGTAAAAGCTGAGCAGATATAACTTTGAGTCCGGATCCTCACTGGATTTACCTATTGCCATTCCCTGCCTGTACAACAGGGACAGGGGTGTAGCACTGCTGCTTTGAAAGCCAAAGTTCTACTGATAACGATGTGTGAGTTCTCTCATCTTTATTAGTAATTCGCCTAAGAACCATTTCCTTCCAGACCTCTCGTTGCTCATTTGCCGGTGTCTAATTAGGGTCGTTCTTTTAAGTGGTCTTGGAATTCTCAGACTGCATTGTGGTTTAAACTGTCATTGCTCTTGGCTACACTTCATTGGATTGTTTCATGATCATTCAATTCTGCTTTACCAGAAGGTTAAATTAATATTTATGAAGATGTAAAAATTACAGTAATACCAGGATAATTATAGCAAAATAATTCATTGTATAGCTGTTATGGCCATGTTATTTCTATCTTCCTTATCATACAATAATTGAAAGCATTGTTTGAAAGGAAAATTTCGGGCTGGAGAGATGGCCTAGCGGTTAGGAGCGCCGACGCTCTTGCAGAGGACCCGGGTTTGATCCCCAGCACCCACATGGCGGCCGAGAACCGTCTGAAACTCCAATTCCAGGAGAACTCCAGTTCCAGGGGAATCCGAGACCCTCTTCTGACCTCCGCGGCATTGCACGACACGGGTGCACAAACTTGCATGCACACAGTACATTCATGCACATACATAAATAAAATTAATTAAAAAAAAAATTTTTTTAAAAGAAAGGAAAATTTCACAAACACTTTTTTTTAAACACTGATTATTTAAATGTATTATGGACTCACTAAGTATTGCATGGCAAAGAACTTAACTTCTTAAGATAAATATTAGGAAGAACAGCCAATTAAAGTATGTTGTTTAAAACTAAGGTCAGTAATTCTATAAACATCTATTGGTAGCAATTATCAGGAAACATGGTATGAATTATATGATGGACTGTTTAGTCTGTTTTCATAGAATGCTACAGGAAAAGGCACATTTGTATAAATAATTATAATACAAAATAACTGTTATAATTAGGGTATTTTGAATGTTGTGCTATGATAGGCATAAGGAGAAGGTAATTAATCATATTCATGTGGAGAATAGGAATGTCTACAGTTGGCTCCCAGGTTCTAGAATAAGTGTTTTATGGTTTATCTGCATGCCACGAAGGCATTTCATGAACTCTTTCATGAGAGCTTGGTGGCCACATAAGAGAGAGATTCTCTAGCAGGGAATAATAGAGTGTTAGCCTAACGATGCCCTGAGTTTGAGCCCTAATGCCAGGGGAGGAAGGATGGAAGCAAGGAGACAAGGAATGAGGGGAAGAAAGGCAGAGATAGAATATGCAAATACAACCCAGGTTCTCTGTGCCCCAGCGTCCCTGGCTGTAAAATGTGCCTAATAATAGTACCTGTATCTTCAGGTTATGAAAGTTAATTAAAACATATACAAAACACTTAAAAAGTATGCAAATTTTTTTATTAATTTTATTTCCGTATGTGTATGAATGTACTGTCTGCATGCAAGTTTGTGCACCCGTGTTGTGCAATGCCGCGTGCTTTATTAATGTCCTTTGCTACTATGAAAATAGATATCAGAGATGTCTTCATAGAAGAACTCTGCGTGAGTTTTTAAAAATGAACAGAAATCAGCAAAAAAGGAATATTTCCCTGCTTATCTTCTCTTTAACTCCCTCTTGTATTAGTGCTACCTCGCCTCTTTCATCTGCATAAGTCTTTATTCAAATGTCTTCAGTGAGGACACTCCCCACATTCCAAATGCCCAGCTCCTCCAATACTTTATTCACACCATTGTCCCCAATCACCATCTAACATAGCATCCATTCTAGTGGCAAAATGTGTTGTAATCTGTCTTCTCTGGGAAAAGGTGGCTCCTATGAGTGCAGAGATTTTTGTTTCATTTACCAATTGTGCTCTTCAATGACTACAGAAGTGCAGGTCACACAGAAGATAATCTATTTTTATGTTTAATGATATGCTAACTTTAGAGAAAAAGAAAACCAGTACTCTTTGATTTAATAATTGTACTCATTTTTTACATTTTTATTGAAACTTTGTGAATTTCATATATTTTGATCAAATTTGTATCCCCTCCCATCTGTACTCTCCCCACTATGACCGGAATTTTGTGTTCCCAATAGCCCTTCAGTGTGGGTCCATCCATTGGAGTCTGGTCCATCTACCAAGAGTCTCACCCTTAAATGAGACCTACTCCCCCACATCCCAGCAGCCACAAGTTACCAATAGTTCCTTAGGTAGGGTTAGGGTTTCTTGTCCACTTCCCCAAGTCTATGCTGAAATTTTGTCTGGCTTAAGTTTTCATTGGATTTGTGCATGTTGTCACCATTGTTATAGGTTCATGTGGGTAGCTTCTCAACTTTCTGGAGAACAGTTTCCTTGTGGTCACCCACCTCCTCTGACTCTTACACCCTTTCTACCCTCTCTGCCACAATGACCTGTGAGCCTCAAGGAGCAGAATTTTAATATATATATCCTATTCAGAGATAAGCAGTGTAGCAAAATGAAAGCCCAGTGCCAGAAATGGGCTCCCTCTTTCGGATCTGTGGACAAGGCGTCCCTCAAACGACACTGGCCATTGCTCCTGCTCTTGGTTACCCCCCAGAACTTCACATTAAGATCCTAATGCTAAAGACACTACACACATGAGCTGTACAGAACAAACAAAGAGAAATCAAGCTGGTGTTGACTTCAATGCTTCATTTCTACTGGCTTGCATTCCTAGAGCTGGAAGGTTCCATTTAAGCTACCTGATGAAGAAAATGGATCAGCAGTTTTGCCTAGCTGTGACTCTTGTGAGCTACAGTAACAACTGGCCTGGAAAAGTATGCCTGCCTGTTCAATCATGACACACATGTTATCGGAGTAACTAACTACTTTCTAACTATATTCAAGATCAGTTTCATAAAATGGAGCCCACATATGACATTGATACTATACCTAAGAACCTGAGGCTCAACAGCGGACAGATCATGAAATTAGAGAGCCTAATACAATTATTCTCCTAAATAGATAGAGTATAAACTGACTCCTGATGACTGATCCTTATACCTATAGATTAATTCATCTCTCAGTGTCAGCAAAGAAGCTTCCTTATACAGATGATTAACACAGAGAACCACAATCACTATTTATTGAATAATTATTCTTTTGTCTTAGAGATTAAACACTAGGCGCTACATGGAGTTTGGGCAATGTAATTGGATAAATTTGCTTCTATCCTAGAAAATAGAGTTACCATCATATTGTCATTAAAAAGCAGCTAATAATATTTATGGAACATATATAACATAACAGACAGCACACTATATTTTAATTTATTCTCTCATCTGAGTTTATGATTATCAAAAAGAATTTCAAGTTCTCTATTTTGAAATTTAGCTATTGATGAAATAATGAAATCTTGTATTTCTTTCTCATAGGAATTTTGTCCTAATAGTGACTCCTGCAGGACTGAGTTGGACATTATTAACATGTAATGTGTGAACCTCAAATTTCTTGAAACTCCAGAAACAAATTAAATGAGAAGCTCATGCAAATTTATACTTAACACATCAGGATTCTTCCATGAGTCTGACGTTACCTCATCTCTGTATTCTATTTGATCATAAAGAGTCACATGGAGAATTATTTTTCCCTATCATGAATATAAATCCACTTCCATGAGGTATGTCTTCCTATCTAAAATGCAGCTTCCTGAGTATAGAAATAGAGCTTTCTAGAATGAAATAAAATCCTCCTGGGCTCCCCAGCATGGGAACTTCTCAGGTCTTTTCCTTGGGAATCATATGTTAATTGTTTCATTTTCCTAGATTTTCTCTTTCTACCCTTTTGTTTTTCAGGGCAATGTCCTTTCTGACCCTATCAACTTCCATCATATATCAAGACCATCCTTCTCCTCAGAAACTCTCTGCCTTTCTTAGCACCACTGACTATTGAAGAGGGTTTATAATAAGAGGCTAAAGTGCCACTGTGCTTTAGGCATTCTCTAGAGAACAGCAAAATGTATGAACATTGCATTTTACTCTGAGAAAAGTTATTTTAAAAGTACTATGAACTCAACAGTCAAAAGTATTTTATACATTTTGGATAGGACAGATGTTTGACCTTCAACAACCATAACAAGAAAGAGTGTGAAGCCAAAGAAGTTTCCCTTTCTTAACTACAATAAGCTTATAAAATGACACGTGGAAGCTTCTACTTCTCTGCAATTCAAGTGCACAATAGAATCTTAGACAGAAGAATGGCCCAGGAAAACTGGACGACCATCCGGGAATTTATTCTTGTGGGCTTCTCAAGCTTGTCCTCTGAGCTGCAGGCTCTACTCTTTATCCTGTTTTTGGCCATTTACCTGGTCACACTAATGGGCAATGTCCTCATCATTCTGGTTACAACAGCTGACTCCGCCCTCCAAAGCCCCATGTACATCTTCCTCAGAAACTTATCCTTCCTGGAGATAGGATTCAACTTGGTCATTGTGCCCAAGATGCTGGGGACACTGATACTCCAAGACACAATCATCTCCTTCCTTGGATGTGCCACTCAGATGTATTTCTTCTTCTTCTTTGGGGCTGCTGAGTGCTGCCTCTTAGCCACTATGGCATATGACCGCTATGTGGCCATCTGTGACCCCTTGCGCTACCCAATAATTATGAGCCGCAGGTCCTGTGCCCAGCTTGCAGCACTTTCGTGGTTTTCGGGGTTACCAGTAGCTACTGTGCAAACCACATGGATTTTCAGCTTCCCATTTTGTGGCCCGAACAGGGTAAACCACTTCTTCTGTGATAGCCCCCCTGTCATAGCCCTGGTCTGTGCAGATACCTCTCTGTTTGAACTGGAGGCTCTGACAGCCACTGTCCTATTCATCCTCTTCCCTTTCTTATTGATCCTGGGTTCATATGTCCGCATCCTCTCCACCATCTTTAGGATGCCTTCAGCAGAGGGGAAGCGTAAGGCCTTCTCCACCTGCTCCTCCCATCTCCTAGTAGTCTCCCTCTTCTACAGCACTGCCATCCTCACTTACTTCCGGCCACGTTCTAATACCTCCCCTGAGAATAAGAAGGTGCTGTCACTCTCCTACACTGTTGTGACTCCCATGCTGAACCCCATCATCTATAGCTTAAGGAATAATGAGGTGAAGGCTGCACTGAGGAGGATCATCCGGAGAACTCTGCACATGCAAAAACTGTGATCAAGTTAAATGAAACCTGAATGGGGAGGAGGGACAATGCAAAGAAAATTAAAATTTTCAAGCGGGCTATGAGTCTCTGCTCCTACTGAGATTTTGGACTTTTCACTAGGACCCATTTCAGAATGAAAGAACATGGACAATGAAAACAGGGTAGCAGGCCTTAGCCTTCTGACTCTACTACTAAGGCCTCTGGAAGTGCTGCAGTTTACATAAATTAGGATCTCCTGAAGATTGAAATCGTAACTACAATTGTGTTTTTATTTGAACCTTGAACTTTTTTATCAGTTCATTGTACAATCTGCTTTACTTTTATTTGTCAAAAACACTATCTACATGTCTATGGTATATTGATCAGTTATTTAAATAATTATAATAATGGCAATAAATATTTTTTTATTCTTTCACTCATTCTTTTCAACAAATTTTGCATTTGCAACCAAAGTTTCACTCTAAATATCTCATTGGACCCAGTCTAGTCCCTGAAGACAAAAGCCTTGAATAAAACAGATAAAGTTCTTGCATCCTAGTGAGAAATAGGGGCAGTAAAAAGACATTAAAAACTCCAGGGTTTATAATGGTTCACGACTGAAGAGTTCTGCCTCAGCTACCAAAATTAGACTGTCTCATTTGGAGAAAGAATATTATAAAACAACTCCTAAATCTCAAATTATCCACATGCTAAATAAATAAACCTAGGCAAAAAGGATGTAAAGACTCCCCAGTTAAGCAAAAACAGAGAATTGTGGGAACCTGATGCAGATAACACAAAGATTATTTTTCGTACTCAACATTTTTCCTACACCTTTATTGTGATTGGATGAAATCATTTGTTCTTACAAGACTGCATATCATTTGACCAACATAGCAGACTCTCTATTTTTTAATTAAATTTATTTTTGCTGCCATATACAAATATAGAGTTGAACATACTACAAGGGTCATATGATGTTTCATGCATGTATACATTGTTTAAAGTTTAAATCTCGGGCTGGAGAGATGGCTTGGCAGTTAAGAGCACTGACTGCTCTTGCACAGGACCAGAGTTCAATTCCCGGCACCCACATGGCAGCTAAGAACCATCTTTAGCTCCAGTTCCAGGGGAATCCGATGCCCTCTTCTGACCTCTGCTGCATTGCATGACACGGGTGCACCAACCCACATGCAGACAGTACATTCATACATAAAAAAATAAATAATTTTTTTAAAAAATTAAAGCTTAAATCTGCTGAACATATCTATATCATTAAACACATATACTTTCTTTGTGGTTAAAACTTCCACAGTACTTTCTTTGAGGGTTTTGAAATGCATGAAACATTACATCTATTTCACCCTACAATAAAATCATACACCAAAGGATCATGCTCTATATAACTGCAACTTGGTATTCGTGGATCAGTTTCATCCCCACATGTCTTCTATCCCAGCTCTTATGGTCATGATTCTACTCTTAACTTTTTTTTTTACACTCCATATATATACCAAATTTACAAAGTCTGAAAATAAACTATAGGTTAATTCCAAAACACATTTGGGGATTCATAGTTTAACTGTAAATTTGCAAGCAGGTAAAAAGAGGTATAACTTTACATTCCTAAGTTACATGGCAAGTTGTATGTTTTAATGTACTTTAAAAAAAAAGAGATTTATCAGAGGCAGGTGGATCTTTGTGAGTTCAAGGCCAGCCTGGTCTACAGAGTGAGTTCCGGGACAGCTGGGACTACAGGGAGACCCTGTCTCGAAAAGACCAAAAAAAAAAAAAAAAAAAAGAGAGAGAGAGAGATTTATTCTTTCTCATAACTCTTAGAACTGCAGAAAATAGAGACATATACTTCAAACTATACCTATAGTGATATCAGTCAATGTGGTATTATCTTTACTGACCAATTACTGGTGAACTGGAGATGTAGTTCACTGGTAGCGGCTTTGCCCAGCATGCATAGATCTTTGAGTTTCATCCTCAGCACCATACAAGGACATGGAAGTTGAAACCTCCTCTACTGCCCATTGAAGACACTCATATCTATATATTACTAAGATAAAAATTATGATGATTTTACCTCAATGAAAGCATTTCGCTAAAGTATTACTCAAAAAATTTACTCTGAGACATGGTGGTGACCTCAACCACACACTTGCTCCCTCTTACTCACCCTGGATCTTATCCCCCACAGTGTTTGGTGTAATTCCTGGTGGCTGTTTTGGTGTAATTCCCATACACATCAAGGTCAAAGAGGACCATGAAACATCTGAGTACTCAGAGGCAACTTAACAGCAGGCAGCCTTGTGGCGGAAAAGGCGTAGATGGCCATTGGCACCCTGCAGCCTCCCTGGCACCCTGCAGCCTCTCTGGCACCCTGCAGCCTCTCTGGCACCCTGCAGCCTCTCTGGCTGGCACCCTGCAGCCTCTCTGGCACCCTGCAGCCTCTCTGGCACCCTGCAGCCTCTCTGGCTGGCACCCTGCAGCCTCTCTGGCACCCTGCAGCCTCTCTGGCACCCTGCAGCCTCTCCAGCCTCCTCCAGGCTTCTCCACAGGAAATGTCTTCGTAACAGCAAGCAAGTTCACCTGTGCTAAGCTTTGATTTCTGGTAGCTTCTACCTCTTTCTTGCCCAATGGTGGTCCCCACCCAGGTGCTAAGGAGAACTGACCACTCATTCATCCTTGTCTTCCTTCCCTTGATAGATGTTTTCTTTAATTTCTCATCTGAATTCAATATGCTTCAGAAGAAACACGTGTTCCCTACTTATGTGCTGTCCCTGCCGAGCTGGCACAGGACACTGCAGGGAGAGCTTTGCTCTAGGCCCACACTCCTGCAGTGAAGTGCATCTGACTGGATGAACTCAACTTTGGCTCTTCCTTCAGGCTTTGCAAACAGACTTCACTTTTGAAATTCAATCTGCCTCTCTTCTACAGGGCATCCTGGAGGCCAGGTAGAGGAGACACAGGCACAGGGACAGCCTGCAGGGTGCTTGTCAGCCTCATCTTTTATCAGGCTGCCCAATATTGCTCTCTTGTAGTTAGGGGGCACTGTCAGAGCTGCCTGGTGGAGAGGCACCTGAGAGGTCCACTGTTCTCACTCTGGCAAAAGATGTTGCAAACAATACAAAAGAAAAAAAGAAAAGAAACATACCATTTTAAAAGAAACAACTAGCAATCTCAATTCACAGACTATCTTGATCATTAACTGTAGAAAATCTTTTTTTAGGAGAACTGGCACTAACAGGTGAGATTAACAAGGTTCCACATTACAAGTTAATATTGGAAACTCTATTGCATGCTCATAACAGCTTTATACATATTAGCCAGAAACTAGAAACAGAACAAATGTCCATTAACTGATAAATGTGTAAGTAATTAACTACTACTTGGTAATAAAAAGAGAGGTGCTATTAAAAATTACCAGATGAATATACTTCAAAAGTATTCTCTTATTGTAAGAACCAGGGTTGGTCTATGAACATAAGGAAACAGGCTTTCAGGCCTCTAGGAACTTGCTCATATGAACTTGCAACAACAGTTGCAGCATGCACAAGACCCATTCCAAGTCAATCAGACAAAAACACAGCACAAAACCAGGGAATGGGTAGCAGCCCCAACAGTAGTTGAAGAACTATTGGTGATTACTGCAGGGTCAGGGAGAGATGATCTTCTTTCAGAGAATGACTCTAGATAGGCTGACTATACTCCAGTGGATGAATGCAGAGACATTTAGGTATAAATGTTTGACAGATAAGATTTAACATATATGAAAGAATGCATGAAATCCCATGGGAGTGATGGGGCCATGGGTGGGGGAGGAAGTTATATGTAATTAAAATCTATTGTATTAAATACACAAAAACTCAATAAAAAATATACATTAAAAACTAAAACTAAATAAAATTAATAAAATTCATGTATTTTAAAAAGTTTAAGGTCTATACCAAGAATTCAATAAATAATTTCTAAAACAGGACAAGGATGTCCACTCTCTCCATTCCTGTTCAACATGGTGCTTCAGGTTTTAGCTAGACCATTAAGACAAGTGATGGAGATAAAGGGGATTCAAATTGGAAAGGAAGAAGTCAAAGTTCCCTTATTTTCAGATGATATGATTCTCTACATAAAAGACCTTAAAGATCCTACCAGAAAACTCCTAGAACTGATAAGCACATTCAGCCAAGTAACAGAATATAAAATTAATACACAAAAATCAGTAGCTTTCCTATGTACCAATAACAGATATACTGAGAAAGAAATCATAGAAACACTCCTGTTCATGATAGCCTCAAAACCCACAAGATATCTTGGAATAAATCTAACCAAGGGAGTAAAGGACTTACTTGTATAATAAAAACTTTCAGATATTGAAGAAAGAAATTGAAGAAGATACCAGAAAATGGAGACTCCTCATGCTCATATATCAGTTGGATCAATATTGTGAAATGCCACCCTACCAAAAGCAATCTATAGATTCATAATAATCATCATTAAAATTCCCACACAGCTCTTCACATAAATTGAAAAATAATATTAAAATAACAAGGGACCCAAAAAATCCTGAACAACAACATAACTGCTGGAAGCATTACCATCCATGATTTCAAATTATACTAAAGAGCTACAGTTAAAAAACAGAATGCTACTAGGAAAAAAAAAAAAGATATTGCAGGGCTGGAGAGATGGCCTAGCGGTTAAGAGCGCCGACCGCTCTTACAGAGGACCCGGGTTCGATCCCCAGCACCCACATGGCGGCCGAGAACCGTCTGAAACTCCAATTCCAGGAGAACTCCAGTTCCAGGGGAATCCGAGACCCTCTTCTGACCTCCGCGGCATTGCACGACACGGGTGCACA
>VZQC01007452.1:654132-710772 GCA_009823505.1 Rhizomys pruinosus
ACATACTTAAAGAATTGCAAGATTATAAAGAGCAAATCAAAGAATTAAGAAAAGAGAACGAAGAACTCAAGAAGGAAGTGGAAACACTGAAAAGATCCCATGTTGAAAAAGATAAGGAAACCAACAGTGAAGCAAAGAGCTACAGGAAGGGATGGAGAAGCTACAAAAGGAAGTGGAAATACTAAAGAAATCAGAAGAGGAAATGAAAAAGGAAATCAAACACTCATCCAATCAAGAGGATATGAATGGAAAAAGACTCAGAAGCAGAATGGAGGAAGCAGAACAAAGAATATCAGACCTGGAAGATAGCACAGAACAACTAAAAACCTCAAGGAAAGATTATGAAAAATTTAAAAATACACAAAAGTGGAACAACCAGGAACTATCAAACCTCCACATAATAGGAATAGAGGAAGGAGAAGAATCCCAAGAGAATGGTATTGATCAGATCTTCAACAGAATAATAGATGAAAATTTCCCCAAACTAAAATAAGACAAACCAAAACAAATACAAGAAGCACATAAAACTCCAAACAGACAATATCAGAAAAGAAACTCTCCACACCACATCATAGTTAAAATGCTAGACACCCAAAACAAAGACAAAATCCTTAAAGCCACAAGAGAAAAACAACAAGTGACCTATAAGTGGAAACGTACCAGAATTACAACTGATGTCTCAACGCAAACTATGAAAGCAAGAAGAGCCTGGAGCAAAGCATTCCCAGTATTAAAGGACTATAGATGCCAACCCAGGTTACTATACCCAGCAAAAATATCAATTATAGTTGAAGGAGAGAGAAAAACCTTCCATGACATAAACAATATGAAAGAATACATGTCCGGAAAACCAACCCCTCAGAAAATACTTGAAGCAATTCAAAGAACAGAGGAAAGGAGCAACTATCCCCAGGCACCTAGAAAGAGAAATCAATAAAAGCATAACTGCAGAAGTAGAAACCTAAACCAAAACCACAAATGGATAATAAGGCAAAAGGAAGCAACACAAAACTATCAGTCATAACCTTAAATATTAATGGACTAAATTCCCCAATCAAAAGACATAGACTGGGAGATTGGATTATGAAACAGAACCCATCGATATGCTGTCTACAAGAAACACATCTTACCTTCAAGGACAGGCACCACCTTAAAGTGAAAGGATGGAAAAAAATATTCCAAGAAAATGGTAGAAAAAAGAAAGCAGGTGTTGCTATTTTAATATCAGACAAAATAGACTTCAAAGTAAAAGAAATCAAAGAGACAAAGAAGGCCATTACATTTTTATCAAAGGAACAATTCACCAAGAAAATTTCACAATTATGAATATATATGCACCAAACTCTGGTACACCAAACTTTATAAAGACAATTCCCCAGGACCACAAGTCACACACTAACCCCAGTACAGTCATAGTAGGGGACTTCAATACCCCACCAAGCCCTTTGGACAGGTCAACAGGACAAAGAATAAACAGAGAGACATCTGAACTGAATGATATGATACACCAAATGGACCTCATAGACCTCTACGAATATTCCACCTAATACCAGAGAATACACTTTCTACTCAGCACCCCATGGAACATTCTTGAAAGTTGACCACATACGGGGACACAGAAGAAACCTCCACAAATACAAAAAGACTGAAATAATTCCATGCATTCTATCAGAACACAGTGCAATAAAGCTCAACATCAACACCAGGATAAGCCCTACTGCCTACAAGAACACATGGAGTCTAAACAACACACTCATGAATAATGAATGGGTCAAGGAAGAGTTAAAGAAAGAAATAAAAGCATTCCTGGAACTGAATGACAGTGACAATACAACACAACAAAACCTATGGGATACCTTAAAAGCAGTCCTAAGAGGGAAGTTCATAGCCCTGGGTGCCTACATTAGAAAAACAGAAGGTTACAGTGAGTCCTAATGAACTTTACCTTCTAGCTGCAGCAGCACAGTTTCAATATGAGAGACCTCCTTACCTCTTTTTCATAGAACAAAGAAAAACATGGTGGTAATGAAGTCATCCTCTAACTGTAAATTAGAGCTGACTGTTATAGAAGTAATCTCTTATAAAACTGATAAAGCTGCTTTCTTTAATTGACTAATATACATAGGAACTGTAAAAAGGATTATTGTCTATTCATAACCAAATATAATACTAAAGTCTCTTTAAGTGGGGCATATAAGCAAAAATATATTAATACAAGAGAGCACTGATAGCAGCAATGGATTATTCTGCCTAGGAGATGTTAGCCAGGGGACCCAAGCCCCCCCCCCCAAAAAGGAAAAGGCTTATTGCCTGTAAACTGGGATATCTGCAAGAAAAGAGGTGGTAAGGCCTGCCCTGCTGTCAATGACCTGAAGTAACCATGGGAGGATTGGATCGAGATCGCACTTACAGGTATACAGTTGGTCTCTGGAATACCAGAGAGTGTTACCAAAGGCCACTGAACCAATAAAGCAAATGTTGGTCTCCTTGAGTCAAGCAAGACTCCTCCACCAACATCAGCTACACCTCACCTGCTTGGAGATATTGTGCAGAAGTGGGAGCCATATGTCTGTATATCTCAAATTTATTTGATTATTAGCCCTCTCCTTGGAGGAATAACTCATGGATGTTGCCACAAGCTTATACCCTCTAGTGATTAGGAGATTTATACGCCAGAGTAAGGCCTTGTCATCTTTCTCAGGAAAAAAAGTAATCCAAGGATTAACACACCATCCAAACATCTGTGTCTATACCAAAGTAACCTACCATAGTAACTAGCAATGTTTAAATACGTATATATCTAATCGCTTGTGCTTCATTAGTAGGATTGAAAGCTTATCCCTGGGCAATCGGTCAGCCCACGAAAGGAAACAGCCAGAACTGATCAGAGTCCAAAACGACATCTCCAGACAAAGTAGACCGTTGTGCTTCTTGTCCACCTGGGCCACATTCTAGCTGAAGGAAAATCTGTGAGATGAGGGCCTGGATATGTGTAGAGGGGCTGCGATTGGGAGAGCGCAGTGAATGCGTTAACTCACGACCATATAGTCTGGACATTATTTGATCAACTTGATGGAAATTCAAGCCTACTGGATGGGTGGAGCCTTGGAGCAGTGTGTGGGTTTGGACACAACTGCATTAAAATTGTTTTTATATGAAAGATGCTTGTGCAAAAAAAAAGGAGCTATATACAGACATTTGAACTAACTGGGACTATTAAGAACATGGCTAGTGCTTATTTTATTAGTTTGTATTTGGTTGCTTGGTCTCTATATTTTTTTCTGAAATTATAGGCAGACATCCAGTGTACACTTTCTTTAGCTTTTAGGACAAACTCGTTAAAGGAATTAAGCCTAAATTTTGCTTCCCAAAAAGTAGAAGTCTTAGTCCAGTCACAAAGCGTTAAAGAGGGAGCAAGCTGTTTATTGAGGAAATTTATTTTAGCGGTACTCAATCTGCCCAAGCTTTATCCACAGTATAGGATATTTAGGTGACTTAGTGAATTGTTTTAGATAGTTTAAATTTTATAGGGTTGTGGCTTTTTGGTGGGAAAGTATACAATTGAGAATTGGACATATTAATTGTTATTGTTTTTTTTAGTTTATATTTGTTTGGTTAAGGACACAATGCCTCTTATTTTCTTATTAGTCACATCACATTAGTACACGTTCTTATTTGTAGGACCTTTAAAGGACTGGCTTAATTCGCCTTCCCAATAGTGCTACAGTCAGATGAGAACAGTTTGGCGTAAAATTTAATTTGAAAAGCTTATTGCCGTTGGCTCTTATTCACGATGGCATTGTGTAAATACAACTTAGGCATCTATCCGGTCCAAAACACTAAAAATCTAAAAAAAAAAAAAGAGAGGAGGTGGGAGGTGAGCAGAGACGAGGGTCTTCCTTTCTGGGATACAATGGAAACTTCTGTGTTCAGATGCCCATTGGATTTTGTCATTTTTCTGTCTTTGAACATTACATAGGAGGTTTTTATGTTCCCACAGGTAAAAAGTCACCAATCTCAATGCCTGAAAACATACAACTATGGTTATGCAGGATGGTCTGGGAAATGCCATCAGAGAGGTTGACCTATCTGGACATTAAGGAAAGAGGAACCTCAAACTGGCTGAGTCACAGACACTGAGCTCTCTCTTGAATTATTGGGTTACTGTTTATATGGGCCCTAAGAAGTTTACCTTCCAGATACCGAGGAAACCTTCTACCTCCCCCTTTATGGAAAAGGAAAAACATCATGGGGAATGAAACCCACTCCCTAACTGTAATTAGAGCCAACTGTTACAGTGGTGATTTCCTATAAAACAGGCATGACTACCCTTTATTAATTGACTTATAGGCATAAGAACTGTGAATGGATAATCTTGTTTGAGCCAATTCAAAGTAAGTGTTTCAAGTTTGTATTACGCAAAAGCATATTCTACAGGAAGTTTTTGAAATAAGCGATGAATTATTCTGCCTAGGAGAGGTTGGCTAGGGAGGATGTTCAAACCGGCCCCACCTCAAAATAATAAAGGCTTTTGCCTATAGTGGGATATATTCAAGGAGAAAAGGGCAGAAGTCCCTGTTGTTGAAGACTTGGTGTGAGCATGAAAGATGTTATGAGACGTCACTTTGCTAGCGTACAACTGGCCTTTGAAAAGGCTAGAGAGCATTAACAAAGGACACTACAGCAATACAGCAAAAAATTGGTCTCCCTGAGACAAGAAATACTCTGTAATATCAGCTCACTTCCAACAGCTGGAGATAAGTGCTGCCAACAGTTTGGCGCCAAGATGGTCCATATATATATATATATATTATAAATAATGTATATCCCAAATTAATTGGTTATTAGCTCTCTCCTTGGGGGAAACTCATGGCTGATGCCACAAGCTATGTCCTTTAGTGGTTATGAGTTGTTATAAGCCACAATAGGAACTTATCACCCTTAATAGAGAAACCACAGTTTGCGGATTAGACCAACCATCAAGCTTGTGTCTATGCTCCAGCCTTAGCTTGCCATAAATATGTGCTGGCCGTTAAAGTTTGCTGTAATCCAAATTGCTTGTGCTTGTTAGTTATGACTAAAAGGGTATCCTGGAAAGCTGTTCACCATGAATGGGACAACCTGAACAGATAAAGTCCAAATGCAACTTCCAAAGAAATTAGCGATGTCTTTTTTATACCACTGTGCCCCTTCCCAAAGCCAGAGGAACAACTGTGGAAGAGGAGGAGTAGTAGAATGTAAAGGCTGCGGAGAGATAGGGGTGATGCATGAGACTACAGGAATATAATATGGACTCCTAATTGATCAACAATCTTGTGCATACAAGCTTCTCAAACTAGACTATGGGAACCTTAGGTTATTCAAAAATTGGACATAGATACTTGCCAAAATGCCCCAATTACTTAATTGTATTGCAAACTGAGTAACGTCAATTTTATCTGCAAACAATTGTGTCATATTGTAGAATCCTTTAAAATAAAAAAAAGAAACAAGGAGCACAAGTGCGATCAAGACACTGCAGCTAAAAAGACTTGGAGGCAACAACAGAGTGAACCTAAATGACAGAATGTAAGAAATAGAAGAATTCAGAGCAGAGGAACAATGAATAGAAACAAATAAAAATACAAAAAATCAATGATCCAATAGTTTGGTTCGTTTCGAGAAAGAATAACACAAGACAGACAGACTTCTGCCTGTTAACAAAAGGAACGAAGGAACCAACCTGTCCCATCATCAATCCGTGAATGAAAAGGGAAATATACAGCCAGAATGAAGAAGATCAGAAATTAATACGGGAAATATTTCAAAAACGCTCGATTACTCAACCATAACAGTGAACCAGAAGGAAATGGCATGTATCTGAAATCCTGGGAATACCAAAGCTCGACCAAGTAGGATTTGACAGCTTAAACAGACCATATATGATGAAGAATTGAGGAGATGTACTCAGAAACCTTCAACTATAACAGCCCAGGCCCAGACAAGTTTCCATGGCAGAATGTCTATAAAGACTTTTCGAAAAAGACCTACAACCATTATTATCCGAATCTGTTGTAGAGGATACAAACAGGGACTCTCCAAATTCTTCTATGAAGCAGATCCTCTATTACCAAAACTTAATGCCAAAAAGATAAAACTAAAAAAGCGAGAAACTAATAGACCATCCCCTAATGAACACAGAGGCCAAAGATTCTTAAACAGTACTGGAAGATCCATATAGATCACTCAAGAGATCATCCGCATGACCAAGTTTGGATTCATTACAGGATGCGGGTGGGTTCAACATATGAATAATCCACTAAATGATCATCAAACATAAATGAATAAAAGACAAAAACACACCATCATCTCAATTGACTGCTGAAAAAGCTTTGACAAAATCCAGCATCCCTTCATGCTTAAAGTCCTAGAGGGATTGATTGGAGGTATCATCCTCAATGTAATAAAGCCATAATACAGGAAACACACAGCCAATTCATCCTAAATGGGGAACAGACAGAAAACATTCCCTTTAAAGGTAGGAACTCAGCAAGGCTGCCCCCTGTCACCATTCCTCTTCAATTAGTGCTTGAAACAGTGCTAGAAGCAATAAGGCAAGAAAAGAAATTGAAGGAGTACCATTGGAAAAGAGGAGTCAAGCTATCCCTATTTGCTGCTATGATATGATTGTTTACTTAAGGGATGCTATAAACTCACCAGAAAACTCCTAGAAGATTAACAGCTTCAGCAAGTGGCGATTACAAATTAAACTAAAAAATCAATGGCCTTTCTTTACACCAAGAACAGCAATTGGAGAAAGTTCAAAGGACCTTCCCACTCACAATAGCTCAAAAACAATAAAATCCTAGGACAAACTAACCAAAGCACCAAAGTCTCTACAACAAATTTTAAACCTTTAAAGAAAAATTGAAGAAGACTCAGAAGATGGAAAAACCTCCATGCTATGAATGGGGAAAATTAACATTGATAAATGTCCATTCTACCAACTTGTTAAGAGTTTAAACACAATCCGACAATTAAATCCCCAAGTTCTTTCACAGGCTTGGAAAAAAAGTCCTTAAATTCATTTGGAAAAACAAAAGACTCGGATAGCCAAAACCCTGGAGTGAAAAGAGCTACACAGGGGGGATCTCTATACCAGCTTCAAACTATACTACAGGGCTACAGTCATAAAACAGCCTGGTACTGGGCACAAATCAGCTAGGTTGATCCAATGGAACAAACTCGAGATTGAATTGGCACATCTACATTTCATGGCCATCTACATATTGACAGGCAAGAAGGACAATGAAAAGACAGCATCATTCGCAAGTGGTGGTTGGCAAAACTGGATCACCACTTGTAGCAAGATGAAATTAAACCCATACCTCTTGTCACACCGTACAAAAGTCAACTCCAGTAGGGATTAAAGACCTCAATGTGAACCCCACAATCTGAAGGCGATGGAAGGAAAGTTGGCAGTCAACTACAAGTATAGGCATAGGAAAGACTTCCTAAATCTGAAGCAAGCTGTGCAAGAATTAAGGTCAACATGACAATGGACCGTCATTAAACTCAAAAAGCTTCTGTATCATCAAAGAAACAATCAAGGAAGTGAAGAGAAATCCACAGAGTGGGAAGATAAACTTGTACCACGATACATCTGACAAAGCATTGATTTCCCGAATAAATAAACTACTCAAAAAACAAAGAAGAAAGAAAACAAATGACCCACTCAAGAGATGGAGCAAAGAGCCGAATAGAGACTTCACAAGTGAGGAATTAGAGATGTCTGAGAAACACCTTAGGAAGTGTTCAACATCACTAATCATTAAGGAAATGCAAATGAAAACCACTTTAAGATATCATCTTACTCCAACAAGACTGGCTAGGATCAAGAAAACAAATGATACCAAGTGCTGGAGAGGTTGTGGGGAAAAGCGAACACTCATCCACTGCTGGTGGGAATGTAAACTCATACAGCCACTATGGAAAGCAGTGTGGAGAACCCTTGGAAGACTTGAAATGAACTTGCCACCCAACCCAGCCATACCACTCCTAGGCATGTACCCTCAAGACTCACCCCACCACAGAGATACATGCATAGCCATGATTATTTCAGCTCTCTTCACAATAGCAAGGAGCTGGAACCAACCCAAATGCCCCTCAACTGACGAGCGGGTAGAGAAAATGTGGTACATCTACACAATGGAGTCCTATGCAGCAGTAAAGAATGATGACATAATGAGCTTTGTGGGGAAAATGGCTGGAGCTAGAAGACGTCATGCTGAGTGAAGTAACACAGTCCCAGAAAAACAAACAATGAATGGTATCCCTTATCTGTGGATACTAGTGCCAATTACCTAGTTGTAAGTATTTCTTGTGCACAGCCCCTTGAGCTTTTGTCCAAGCAGTTGGGAGTGATGCATATTGGAAACAACAACAACAACAAAGGACTGCATCAAGGAACTGACTGAAACAGTGAACTTCTGCTCAAAACAGTCAACTTCCACATGGAGAATATCGAGAAAGTCTAAGAAAGAGATGAAAAACATGTTTAGCAGAATGCATGAGGTCTGGTGGGGTGGGGGGACAGGGTGGGGGTCACGGGTCTAGATTTGATAATCTTGTACAAAATACATATTTAAAAAAAAAGAACAAGAAGGGCTGGAGAGATGGCCTAGCGGGTAAGAGCGCCAACCGCTCTTACAGAGGACCCGGGTTCGATCCCCAGCACCCACATGGCTGCTGAGAACCGTCTGAAACTCCAATTCCAGGAGAACTCGAGTTCCAGGGGAATCTGACACCCTCTTCTGACCTCCGCAGCATTGCACGACACGGGTGCACAAACTTGCATGCAGACAGTACATTCATACACATACAGAAATAAATAAAATTTTAAAAAAAAACAAGAAAGTTTTGGATATTTCTAAAATAAAAAAATTAAAAAAGAAAGATGAAAAAAATAAAACAAAACCAAAACAAAACAAACAAAAACATACATATTGATCAATGGAATAGAATTGAGGACCCAGATTTAAATCCACACACCAAAGCCACTTGATTTTTCACATAGGATCCAAAAACACACATTGGAGAGAAAACAGAATGTTCAATAAATTATGCTGGTCAAACTGGATAACTACATGAAGAAGAATGAAACATCCTCACCTCTCACCCTGTAAAAACCTCACCTCCAAATAGATCAGGGACCTCAACGTAGGACATGACACATTGAATCAGATAAAGGAGAAAGTGGGAAGTACACTGGAACTTATAAGCACAGGAAAGAACTTTCTGGACAGAACCACAATAGTACAGGCATTAAGACAAAAAAATTACCAAATAGGAAATTTAAATGCTTGAAATGAAAATGATTCTATAGAACAAAGGAAACCATCATTTTAACAAAGAGGCTATCTACAGAATGGAAAAATCTTTATCAGGTATGCATCTGGCAGCGGGTTCATATCTATCATATACAAAGAACAAAAATCATAAAAATATATAAAAATAAACCTTGGGGCAAGGAACTAAACAGAGAGATTACAAATGATAAAACACAACCCAGCAAAGAAAGTTTTTGAAGGATGTTCAGTATCATTAGCCATCAGGGAAATGCAAAATAAACTCACTTTGAGATTTCATCTTACCCCCATCAGAACACCTAAGATCAAAAAAAGAAAGGATGTTGGGCCTGGAGAAATGGTTCCCTGGTTAATAGCACTGGATGCTCTTGCAGAGGACCTGAGTTCTGTTCCCAGCACCCGCATGGCAGCTAACAACCATCTGTAACTCCAGTTCCAGGGGATCTGATACCCTTCTCTGACCTCCATGGCCATTGCACGGTGCAGTTGCACTTACATACATGCAGGCAATACATGCATGTACATAAAATAAAAATAATAAATAAAATATTTTCTTTAAAAAGGATGTCAAATTCTAGTGAGCATGTGAGGGAAGTAGAACATTTATTCACTGCTAGTGGGAGAGCATATAGAAGCAGCCACTGTGGAAATCAGTGTAGAGGGTCTGCATAAAGCTAGAACAGACCTCCCACATGATCCTATATGGCTACACCACTCCTGGGCATATGCCCAAAGATCTCGATGGATATGCTACAGGGGTACATGTTTGTCCATGTTTATTGTTGCTTTATACACAAAAGCTAGGAAATGGCCACAACCTAGATGTCCGTCAACTGAATAATGGATAATGAAAGGATCCACACAAAGAAATATTATTCTTCTGTCAAGAAAAACAAAATTATGAAACTCGCAGTTAAAAAAATTGAATTAGAAACAATCAAAGTGCATGAGGTAAGTAACCCAGAACCAGGAAGACAAATGTTACTTGTCTTTTCTCTTAAGCAAACGCTAGTTAGCTTTGAACTTTTGGATAGGTGTGTTTCAATTGGAAAATCCTTAGAGGTCAGGACTTGAGGTGGTAGTTCACAGAAGGAAAGAAATAATCATGTGGTATATACTGGGAAATGGGGGAAATGGAGTAGCAGGTTTAATTGGTTGGGGAATTAGAGGGTAGAGCACAGAATAGGGAGTAACATGCAGGATAACTAATACTAAAGGCCTTTTGAAAGAGTCATAGAGAATCCTACTGTAGAAGCTTCTTTCAACAAAAATACATAAAATAGTTTAAATGGAGTTACCCTGTTACAGAGAATCAGGAGCCCTACTAAACACCAAAGCTTAGCAAATAAAAATCCCGATGCCAGGATTAGACTACCTCTTTTGAAGTTGTCGACCAGAGGATTCCCATAGACCCTCAAAGGATACTGACTATTGCCATTGCTCTTCATTACCTCCCAAGACCCTATTACTGAACACATTACGTACTTGAGATATAAAAGTGCATGCCTTGCCAAGCATGGTGGTGCATGCCTTTAGTCCTAGCACTTGGGAGGCAGAGGCAGGCGGATTTTTGTGCGTTCAAGGCCAGCCTGGTCTACAGAGCAGATTCCAGGACAGCTGGGGCTACAGGGAGACCCTGTCTCAAAAAGACCAAAAAAAAAAAAAAATTTTAGAAAAAAGTGCGATGCCTTTAATCCTAGCACTTGAGAGGCAGGGCAGGCAGACTTTGTGAGTTTAAAGGCCAGCTGTCTACAGAGTGGATTCTAGGCAGCTGGGGTCTACAGGGAGACCCTGTCTTGAAAAGACCAAAAAAAAAAAAGAGGAAAATCCAAGATGGTGCTGACTTCAAAGCTTCCTCTCTATTGGCTTTCATGTTACTAGAAAGTGCTATGCATGTTGCTGGCAGAGAAAGGTGATTAATCATCAGCTTCACCTAGCTGTGAACTCTGCAAGCTACAGTTAAAACAAGCTTAGCAAAATATGCCTACTCAATAGGCCTTTTAAGAAATAACAAATAATAAAGAGGACATGAAGTTGGGGGTTAGTAAGCTGGGGCAAAGATGGGAGAGGGAGTCTGAATTGATCAAAAATTATATATGAAATCTAGAACATAGTGTAATATGTGTGTGTGTATAATATATATATAATATATATATATATATATATATATTGAAGTATTTTCCTGCAATGTTTGCTCCAACACGAACCTCTCCCAACCTGTCGGGTCTATTTACAATAGCTTACTCTTTCTGGGTCATATCTTATTCCTCTTGATTCTTAAAAACATAGAGTTGATTATGGCCCTGATATCTCATTCATTGGTCTTAGTTTCTAAAACTGTATATTCACATTTATGAAGGTTTTATTCAATGAATAAATCTTCCATCTACAGGCACAGCCATGTTTATTGCAGCTCTCTTCACAATAGCAAGGAGCGGAAACCCAAGTGCCCCTCAGTTGACAGTGGATAAGAAAATGGGGTACATCTACACAATGAGTTCGATGCAGCAGTAAAGAAGGATAACATCATGAACTTTGCAGGTAAATGGTTGGAGCTAGAAGGTATCATGCTGAGTGAAGTAACACATCCCAGAAAACAAATGATGACTGGTCTCCCTCATCTGTGGATGCTAGCACCAATACCCTATGTATGGCCAAACTGAGCACGTTAATGTGATCTGAAAACAACTGCTTTTATATTGTAGAATCCTTAAAAAAATAAACAAGAAAGAAAAATAATAAATAAATAAAAAAGAAAAAAAAATCTTCCTATCTCTAAAATGGGTGTGAGAATTGTCATAGATCCTAGAGAAAACCTACATTTGTCACACTCCTAGACAAATGTAATTTCTTACTTTAATGCTAAATATGGATCTTTATAGACAAGTACACCATTCATGACTCATCAAGGAAGTTTCTTTTGTAACAGAGGCTATCACGCAGTTTCACAACTGATCACACACCAGATAATATGTGTCTGAAAGATGCCAGCCATAAGTGACATATCTACTACAGTGGAGCCTCTACAGTGGTAAGGCTCATGGAACAGAAAAGAGGAGGTAGAGAGAATACTAATGCATCCCTCAACTCTCACCATCAAAGGTTCCTCATACAACAGAGTAAACACAAAGAAGGCACACTGGCCAGTAATAGAAATAAGAACTGTAGAGTGTGTGTCCTCGAATAGGACTCCTATATAAAACTTCACCCACCTATGGCTCAGGGACCATCTGAGGAGGCTAGAAAGATTATGAGACATGGTTATCTCATAAACATAGGGAAAGGATGCTTCAGGCCACTGGGAACCTGCTCATATAAACTTGCAGCAGTGGTTCAGCAGCAAGACGGCCCAATGCAAACTCAATCAAGAAAAACCCAGCACAGAATGGGTGGACAGCAGACCCCATCTTAGCCAAAGAGCTACTAGGAACTGATTACTGCAGGTGGGGGAAGTTAATCTTCTTTAAGTGAGTGATAGGCTGACTAGACTACAAGTGGATGAACTTGCACCTAGGGAATCTGGGACAAATGTTTGAAACAAATAGACCTTAACATAAATATGACAGAATCCATGAAAATGGTGGTGGAGCTATGAGGGCCTTGGAATAAGGGAGGGAATGTAAANTATATATATATATATATATATATATATATATATATTGAAGTCATTTTCCTGCATGTTGCTCACATACACAGAACCTCATCCACAATCCCTGTCTGGTTCTATTTACAAATAGCTACTCTTTCTGGGTCATATCTTATTCCTCTTGATTCTTAAAAACATAGAGTTGATTATGGCCCTGATATCTCATTCATTGGTCTTAGTTTCTAAAACTGTATATTCACATTTATGAAGGTTTATTCTAATGAATAAAATCTTCCTATCTACAGGCACAGCCATGTTTATTGCAGCTCTCTTCACAATAGCAAGGAGCTGGAACCCAAGTGCCCCTCAGTTGACTAGTGGATAGAGAAAATGTGGTACATCTACACAATGGAGTTCTATGCAGCAGTAAAGAAGGATGACATCATGAACTTTGCAGGTAAATGGTTGGAGCTAGAAGGTATCATGCTGAGTGAAGTAACACAGTCCCAGAATAACAAATGATGACTGGTCTCCCTCATCTGTGGATGCTAGCACCAATTACCTAATTGTATGGCAAACTGAGCAACGTTAATGTGATCTGAAACAACTGCTTTTATATTGTAGAATCCTTTAAAAAAATAAACAAAGAAAGAAAAATAAATAAATAAATAAAAAAGAAAAAAAAATCTTCCTATCTCTAAAATGGGTGTGAGAATTGTCATAGATCCTAGAGAAAACCCTACATTTGTCACACTCCTAGACAAATGTAATTTCTTACTTTATGCTAAATATGGATCTTTATAGACAAGTACACCATTCATGACTCATCAAGGAAGTTTCTTTTGTAACAGAGGCTATCACGCAGTTTCACAACTGATCACACCCAGATAATATGTGTCTGAAAGATGTCCAGCCATAAGTGACATATCTACTACAGTGGAGCCTCTACAGGTAAGGCTCATGGAACAGAAAAGAGGAGGTAGAGAGAATACTAATGCATCCCTCAACTCTCACCATCAAAGGTTCCTCATACAACAGAGTGCCATACACAAAGAAGGACACAACTGGCCAAGGTATAGAGAATAAGAAACTGTAGAGTGTGTGTCTCTGAATAGGACTCCTATATTAAACTTCACCCACCTATGGCTCAGGGACCACTGCAGAAGAGAGTATGAAAAGACTGTAAGATCCAGAATTGGTGCATGAATCTTCCAGGCCACTGGGAACCTGCTCATATAAACTTGCAGCAGTGGTGTCAGCATGCAAGAGACCAATGCAAACTCAATCAAAGAAAAACCCAGCACAGAATGGGGTGGACAGCAGACCCCAATCTTAGCCAAAGAACTACTAGGAACTGATTACTGCAGGGTGGGGGAGAGTTAATCTTCTTTAAGTGAGTGATAGGCTGACTAGACTCAAGTGGATGAACTTGCACCTAGGGATATCTGGGAACAAATGTTTGAACAAATAGACCTTAACATATATGACAGAATCCATGAAATATGGTGGTGGAGCTATGAGGGCCTTGGAATAAGGGAGGGGATGTAAATATGATTGAGATATATTGTATTAAATGCACAAAACTTCAATAAAAATATAAATATAAAAAGAATATGAGGTCACAGAGCCTCATAGATTCTTCTTTACTGTTCAGATGCTCTTCATTTCCCATCTCAGACACATCCAAGTATACATGCATATACACACAGACACAGAGTACCTACTCATGGTAAGATATTCAATATTTTTAAATTTTTATTTTATGATATGATGAAATTCAGAAATATCAAAAGATACAGAACTTATATTAAGATCTGGGATAGATGATAATATATCATGATTAAGAAGGTAATCTTTATTTTTGTCATAGGAGACATTCTGCTTGTTAGAAAAAAATTCCAGATCACAATGCTAAGGTAATACAAAGATTGAAGATTGACACATATCCATCAGAGTGCATCACTACCAGAGGGGCACATTATGTATACACACAAAAAAAGAAAACAACAGGTCTTCAGCATCAAAAATAAAACAGAAGGAAGCATGCCTGCCCTCCTCTTGTTCCATAAATTGTTATCCTTCTCCTTATACAAAGGAAATATGGGATAAAAGATAGAGTATGGGGCTGGAGAGATGGCCTAGCAGTTAAGAGCGCCGACCGCTCTTACAGAGGACCCGGGTTCGATCCCCAGCACCCACATGGCAGCCAAGAACCGTCTGAAACTCCAATTCCAGGAGAACTCCAGTTCCAGGGGAATCCGAGACCCTCTTCTGACCTCCGCGGCATTGCACGACACGGGTGCACAAACTTGCATGCAGACAGTACATTCATACACATACAGAAATAAATAAAAAAAAATTAAAAAAAAAAAGATAGAGTATACATCCATGGCAAGGCCCAATGAGGACACTCTTTCTTACCATATCTTACATTCACATAGAAGACTAGCCCAAAAGTCTTATACATAGTAAGTCAAGAGGATCTCCAGTCAGTGGGTGATTCTAAGCCTACATGAGAAATTCCTCATGGCTACTTTACATTCAGCGCTCCCTTTACATCTTTGTTCCTCAGGCTGTAGATGAGAGAATTCAGCAAGGGGGTCACCATTGCATAGAAAACAGACACCAATTTCTCTTGCTCTTTGGAAGACTTTGGTGTCGCATAAGTGATAATTGCTGACCCATAAAAAAGGATGACAACCATGCGGTGGGAGCCACAGGTTGAAAAAGCCTTGAGCCTCCCTACAGCTGACTTCATCTTGACCACAGTCACTATGATACCGCCATAAGACACTAGAATTAGAGAAACAGGTAGGAGGAGAACACAACCCCCATAAGGGAAATGGCCATCTCTGAAATGCAAGTGTTTGTAGATGCCAGGATCAACAGTGCAGGAGCCTCACCAAAGAAATGAGCAGTACTGTTGCTGCCTCGGTAGGGAAGGTGTAATGTGAATGTGCTGTCCACTGCAGACACTAAAATGCCACTGGTCCCTGACCCCGTCACCAGCTGGATGCATACACTCCAAGTCATGATGCTAGGATAATGCAGAGGGTTGCAGATGACCACATAGCGATCGTAGGACATCACCGCCAGAAGGGCACACTGGGTACACCCAAAAATGAGGAAAAGCAGAAGCTGAGCTGCACAGCATGTGAATGAAATGACCTTTCTCCTGGAAAGTAGATGAACCAGGGCCTGAGGAACAATGTTGGTTGAAAAGCAGAGGTCAGCCAGAGACAAGTTGCACAGGAAAAAGTACATGGGTGTGTGAAGCTGGGAGTCAGTCCGAACAAGGAACACAAGAAGTAGATTTCCAAGCACAGTAACCAGATAGACACCCAAGAACAAAATGAACAGCAGGTACTGGGTGAGGGGGTCATCAGAGAGTCCCAGAAGGAGAAATTCTGTCACCCATGTCTGGTTTGCTTGTGTCATACTTTGTCTCGTTTAGCAGTAGGAAGTCACTATATAATACACAGGTGGACATAACATGAAATTATTTTGTTCAGAATTTGGGAGGCTGAGGGATAGTCCTAATCACCAGGACCATTTCAAAACTCCCCTTTACTAGATCTTTATAATATGATCATGCCACTTCACTTGGAACAATTTCATTGTAGAACAATTTCATTGTAAAACAATGCTTTTTTAGTGTGTGTTCATTGGTGATATTCTCAGCCATCTTTATTTCCTTACTGGTGAAGTTTCTGTTCAGCTCTTTACTCCATCTTTTGGATTTCTTCTTTATAGTATCCACAAGCTCTTTAGCCCAGCATTTCTTTGACTTAAATTTCATAGTGTCTCATATAAGCTAAATATAGTAAGATGTAGTAGCATTTCCATCAAATATTTTTCTCATTTTGTGTGTTTACATTCTAACATTATTCAACTATTATTTCAAAGAAACTTATCAATTATGTCATAAACTTGATTCATATTTCCTTCATAGTTTCTTATTTAGTGTAGTTCTATCCCTATAGCACAACTTGAACTTCTTTATTTTTGTGTGTGAATTCTAACTTTGTATCAGAACTAGGCAAAGAGACTCTAAGTTCTATTGTATTTTACCTATTTAAAAAAAGTAGCAGTGGTTATAAGGATTGAGGGAAGAGTTAAGAGTTCATGTAAATTACAAATAATGAAAATAAAAATATTCTCTGTTGCATGAGAAAGCTAAGCTGATGACAGTTAAGAGATGCATCAGTATTGTCTCTATACCCCATTCTACTAAGTTCCATGAGAGTTGTACATGTTACATCATAGATATTTCACTTAGGGTTGGGCATTTCACAGACAATTATTCTCTGTTACAGCAGTGGTGAAAACATACAAAAGACCCATGCAAAGTCAAACCAGATAAAAACCCACCATAGAACCTAGGAAATGGGCAGGAGGCCCCAATCTTGTTTGAGGAACTACTGGAAGCTGATCACTTCCGGGTGAGGGAGAATTGGTCTTATTTAAAAGAGTGAAGCTCCAGAGAAAGTAGACTGTTTTGCTTCTCATCCACCTGTGCCCCTTTTCTAAGCCTAGGGAACAATCTGCGGAAGAGAGGGCACGGTAGAATGTAAGGGCTGCGATTGGGGTGAATGGTGAAACTACAACAATATAGACTGGACACTCATTTGATCAACTTGATTGAACATACAAGCCCCCTCTGCTGGATGGTGGGACCCATGAGCTGTGAGGATTTGGGCACAACTGCTTGCAAATTGGTTTTACATGAAGGATGCTTGTACTCACAAATTATCACTTATTGTTAAAAAAAATGAAAACAAAACAAAACAAAAAAACAGAGAAAGGTGCAGAAAAGTTACAGCAGAATGCATGATCTGGGATGGGTACGGGTGGGGTGGGGGGGAGGGAAAGGGATATATGCCTGAACTGAATTGGAAAATGATGTATGAAATACACAAAGCATCAATAAAATAAATAAATTAAGTAATTAAGTAATTAAAGAGTGAAGCTAGATAGGCTGACCAACCACCAGTGAATAAACTCACCCAAAGGGATATTAGGGAATACAAACAATGCTGTATGCCTTAACAGATATGACAGAATGCATGAAATCTGCTTGGGGAGCTAAGGAGGGGTACAGATTAGGGAGGGTTCCTGTGGTGGTTTGAATGACAATGTCTCCCATATACTCTTAAGTATTCGGACACTTGGTCCCTAATTTGTGGTGTTGTTTGGGGAGGGTCAAGGAACCTGTAGAAGGTTTGGCCATGCTGGAGAAAATACATCACTGAGGGTGGACTTTGAGAGTCTTATTTTTAAATTTTTAAATATATTATTTTATGTGTATGAGTGTATTGCCTGCATGTGTGTAAGTGCACCCATGTCATGCAATGCCCACAGAATCAGAAGAAGGCATCAGATCCACAGAACTGGATTATGGATGTTTGTTAGCCACCATGCGGGTGTTGAGAGTCAAACCTGGGTCCTTTGCACAGCAGCTGGTGCTCTTAACCACTGATCCATCTCTCCAGCCCTCGAGAGATCTTAAACTTTGCTGGATTTCCTGTCTCTCCTGTTTCCTGCACTGCTTGAAGATGTGACTGCTCAGCTTTCTGTGCTTGCCACCTCTGACACCATGTCCACTATAGACGCTAATGTAATAAGAGCCAAATACACTCTACCTTCTACAAGTTGCCTTGGTCATGGTGTCTTACTACAGCAACATAAAGGTAAATTATATAAGGTCTAAGTATGATTAATAAAAAAAAGTAGTGTAATCAAAGATATATATATATATATATATATATGTGTGTGTGTGTGTGTGTGTGTGTGTGTGTGTGTGTGTGTGTATAAAAAATAGCATGCACAGAGAAAGTTAGCAAGAACCTCCAGTACTCACTGAGGATCTATTGCCAATTGATGGCATCTAGCAGAAGGAGAGTGAGTTTTACTTACTGGTATGTCACCTCAAATGTGATAGACCCACACCCAAGAACATTTTGGAAGCACAGATTTCATGGAGTAAACCTTTTTTGTTTTTTTTTTTTAATTTTTTTTATTTCTTTTTTTTTTTAAAGAATAAAATGTTTATTAAGGCAAAAGAATGTCTATTTTGGTGGTAGGAACAATACCAACAATACAAAGAAAGGGCCAAGAAGGATGACTATGAAAATAATAAATTATACATATATTTTTTATTTCTTTATGTGTATGAATGTACTGTCTGCATGCAGATTTGTGCACCCATGTTGTGCAATGCCGCAGAGGTCAGAAGAGGGTGTTGGATTCCCCTGGAACTGAAGTTCTCCTGGAATTGGAGTTTCAGACGGTTCTCGGCCACCATGTGGGTGTTGGGGATCGAACCCAGGTCCTCTGTAAGAGCAGTCAGCACTCTTAACCGTTAGGCCATCTCTCCATCCCCTTTGTAAAATGACAGGAGCCATGTGTGATAGCACACACTTTTAATCCCAGCTCTTAGGAAGCAGAGGCAGGCAGATTCCTTTGAGTCTGAGGCCACCCTAGATCTTGTCAAAAAAAGAAAAAAATCAGACGAGATCGGGCGCGTTCAGGGTGGTATCTCTGGAATGCCAGAGAGTGTTACCAAAGGCCACTAAACCAATAAAGCAAATTTAGGTCTCCTTGAGTCAACCAAGACTCCTCCGTCAGCACCAGCTACACCTCATCTGCCTGGAAATACTGTGCAACAGTGGCAGCCATATGTCTGTATATCCCAAATCTAATTGGCTATTAGCTCTCTCCTTGGAGGAATGACCCACGGCTGATGCCACAAGCTTACATCCTCTAATGATTAGGAGATATTATAAACCACACGAAGACCCTGTCATACTTAACAGAAGAAAATGTAATTCATGGATTAACATACCATCCAAACATCTGTGTCTATACCAAAGTAACCTACCATAACAATTAGTACTGTTTAAATACCTATATATCTAATTGCATGTGCTTCATTAGTAGGATTCGAAAAAGGCCATATATTTATACTGTTTAATACCTATATATCTAATTGCATTGCTTCATATTGTTAGGATCTAAAAAGGTTATGCCTGGACATAGAGCTCTGCGCAGCCCTGAAAGAAAAAACACGCCAGAATGAACTAGAGACCAAGACAACATCCAGAGAAAGTAGACTTTTTGCCTTCTCATCACCTTGTGTCCTTTTTCTAAAGCCACTAGGGAAATCTGCGAGAAGAGGTGGCGCAGTAGAATGTAAGTGCTGCGATTGGGGTCGGAATGTATTGTGAAACTACAACAACTATTAGGACTGGGACACCTCATTTGATCGAACTTTGCATTGACATACAAGCCCCCCCTGCGGATGGTGGGCCCATGAGCTGTGTGGGGTTGGGCACAATGCTCGCAAATTGGTTTTACATGAAGGATTGCTTGTTACTCACAAATTATCACTTATGTTTTAAAAAAAAATGAAACACAACAACAAAACAAACATAACCGAGAAAAGATGCAGAAAACAGTTATGGAGATGCTTGATCTGGGAGGGTGGGGGTTTAGGGGTGGGGTTGGGGGAAGGAAGGGGTACTAATGCCTGAACTGCAATTGGGGAAAATGATGTATGAAATACACAAAGCCATCAATAATAAAGACAAAAAAAAAAAAAAGAAAAATTACATTCTGGCCTGGTGGCAACAACACCTTTCCATCCCAGCACTTGGGAGGCAGAGGCAGGTGGATCTCTGTGAGTTAAAAAAAAAAAAAAAAGACATTAATAGAGGACAAGAAGTGAGAAGCTTGGATAGGTGGGGATAGAATGGAGATGACTGAATATGATCAAAATATATTGTATGACATTCTCAAAGCACTAACTCTTTTTAATTTTTTTTGGCCTTTTTGAGACAGGGTCTCCCTGTAACCCCAGCTGTCCTGGAGCTCACCTTGTAGACCAGGCTGGCCTTGAACTCACAAAGCTCCGCCTGTCTCTGCCTCCCAAGTGCTAGGATTAAAAGCGTGCGCCACCACGCCCGGCATATTTTTTAATTTTTTAATAAAGCTTCCAGCATACATGGGGGAGGGGCTCATGAGGCCCTGCCCCTAACTCAGGAGCTATTGGCAGTTGATGGCTGTTGGGGAGAGTAATTTTACTTTAGGGGTGTGCCCCTGGTAGGCTGGCCATGCTCCAGTGGACACCCCCATGCCCAAGCACACTCAAAGACAACAATGTTTGGACTAAGTGAGATATACAAAATAAAAAGATGAGGGCATGAAGTTGGAGGGGAACATGAAAGAGAGAGGTCTGGGGGGAGTTGGAAGGAAGAAAGAGGAGTAAATTTGATCATAATACATTGTATATATGTATGAACAGCTCAAAGAACAAAGGACATTATTATTAACATTTTAAATGAAGATTATCTAATTCAGCCAAAAGCAAAACACACAATATGAAGTACAAAAGTCAATCAAAACCTGCAGAAGTTTAGCATCACATATGAGAGACACTTCAGAGTAAAGGGACATTCTAGGATGAATGGTGGAAATGAACATTTAGAAAGAAAAAAGTCCCTACTCCCTTCCTTCTAGACATATAAAAATGCAAATAAAACCACATAGACAAATCATTCTTAAAATCTTTTTAAAGAGAGTGACTTTTAGAAAGCATAACTTTAAACAATGCCCTTTCAAATATTAACACAAAACACATTAATTTTTCCACACTAAATCATAAAAGATACATATGATTCAACAATATTATATTTTGAAAACTAACTGGAAAAGAGGAAAAAGATTTTTTCCCAAAGCAAAAATGAAAGTCGAAAAAAATTTCATAATACTAAAAGGTTTTACAAAGAGAGAGAGAGAAAGAGAGAGAGAGAGAGAGAGAGAGAGAGAGAGAGAGAGAGAGACTCAGGCTCCATAGCAGACTGGGCTATGAAGTGAGGCCCTACCTCAAATCCACCACTATCACCACCACCTTCTACCAAGCAAAAATAAACAAAAAGAAGAAATGGTTACTTTACAGGAAAAAGAAATGAAAACAATATATACAAAATTATGCTTCAATACATCTGAAATATCACAAAACAAAATACAGTGAGATAGTGCACTTTTAAATAATTTTATTGTGCTTGTGTGCAATTCATGTAATAGATCTTAATCAAATTTAGACCCCCCCCAATCCATGCCCGACATACTACCCCTCATCAGGTATGTATCTATCATATATCTTAAGTCCTTTCTGGTAAAGATTTTGTACCCAGATGAACACACCTTCATCCACTGGACCCTACTCGGCCTATCTAGAGTCTCTCTCTCTCTCTCTCTCTCTCTCTCTCTCTCTCTCTCTCTCTCTCTCTCTCTCTCTCTCTTAAATAAGATCTACTCTGCCTCTCCCAGTAGTAATCAGTTGCCCACAGTTCTTAGGCTAGAGTTGGGCCTGCAGCCCATTTCCTGAATTCTATTTTTAATTAACAGATTAGCAAAGCTGAAGAGGTTTTAAAGAACTGTTAGTAAAGGAATAGGTGATTAGGAACTTTCATACAGCTGTGATGAACATCAAACTAATAAACATTTTACAAGACAATGTCTAATGATTCTAACCAATTTTTATTGAAGTTTGTGTATTTCATACAACATTTCTTGATCAAATTTAGACCCAGTCTCCATTTCTTGACCCACCCCATCCCACCAGAGCTCATGCATTCTGCCATACATGTCTTTTATATTTTTCTGTTTTTTTAATTTTTCAATGCAGAAATTTACTCTTTGGACAGAAGTTTGCTGTTTCAGTCAGAAATCTGACACCCCTCTTTTTTGTTGTTGTTCCTTCCAATTTGTATCCCTCCAAAATATGCATATATACATACCACACATATACCAAGATTATGACATCTGACAACAAACTATAGGTTCACTCCAAAACATGCTTAGGGATTCACATTTTGACAGTAGAGTTATATGATTTTTAAATGAATATATATCCTACTAATATGCCTGACAAGGGAAAGATGGTACCTGTTCAAAAACATTCACTGTGACTCTTTTACCATCTAGGGTATGGAAATAACCAGAGTATGAGCATGGTTAAACAAGTAATTTCATATTTATAGCTAAGTAACTCTATCTATTTTAAGTAATTAAATGTGTATATGTTACAAGACCAAAGCCAAACTATACATGATGCATAAGCCATCAGAAAACTCATAAAATATTAATATTCAAATGGACAGTATTTATTAATCTAGTGGTTAATCTTTTGCTGAAACTAAATTCCCATCACAAACTTCAAAAAAAGTTTTGGAAACTCATTCATTTTTACTACTATCTGATAATTTAATAAGTCATTCATTTTCTCATCTATTTCAGTCTTCAGATGATGTGGACGCATCATGAAAATACAAAACTTGGTTTTGCTTTTAATATTTTTCATTAGTGTGATAGAATTACAGGAATAACTCCATTTTCTTTTTTAATTTGTTTATTTTTAATTTTTATTTATTTTTTATGTGTATGAATGTACTGTCTGCATGTAGGTTTCTGCATCCTTGTTGTGCAATGCCGCAGAGGTCATAAGAGGGTGTCAGTCTCCCCTGGAACTGGAGTTAAAGACAGTTCTCAGCCGCCATGTGGGTACTGGGGATAGAACCTGGGTCTTCTGCAAGAGCAGTCAGCTCTTTCAACCGCTAGGCCATCTCTCCCCAGCCCATTTTCATAGTGTTAACTCAAGGCCTTGCTAATTTCAGAAACTAAAGTCTCATTCTCAAATATTTTTACCTATAAATTATCTCTATGAATAAAAACCTTTGACCTTATGTCCAGTAGAAATATACAACTGTGATAACCAGTGCAGTAGAAACACTCATTTTCCATGTGAGTACTAAAACATGATTAACAAAATTACATTCTTGCTACTCCATGTGGTCCCATGGCAGCACAACAGTCATAAATTAAACTGAAAGTTCAAAGCCAAAAATCAAATTACATTTCTCAATTGTAGAGCAAACACTCAGGAGATTAAATGCATACTCATTTTTACTTCTATTCAACTATCATATAAACAAAAGGAGAATTAGATGACGTTGTGAACCCAGGAGCATTCATCTGTTGATGCTATTTTGAACATTTGTGTATCATCTGAAAGATAAGTGAGTATGATTTGGCAACTTTTTAGTTTGTGCTTTTAAACATAATAGAAAGTACACCAACGTGGTACTGTAAATGATGAAAAGATAATAAAGCTAAGGGCTCTCAAAGCTCCAGGGAATACCATGTTTACATAACTCTCAGGACCTTGCCTTTAAGTATTTCCTCAAAGGAAAATATGCAGAAGTGGGACCTAAGAGAATTAGAGCTTATACTTTGAATCACATAAGGCAGAAAGGCTTAGAATGAAGTCAAGCCCATAGGAGCAGTGTAGGCTTTGCAAACAACTGCCCAGAATCCAGGGCTGTACTTCTGCAGACTACTGAAGGCTCTCCCTCATGACAGATCATTAGTTCCTTCACTGATGACACCTCCAACACTCTTTCTACCTCATGTCTCTCCTGAGACTAGGCTAGTGGGCCTCATCTGTAGGATGCTCTGGTATTGGAGACTGGAGTGAGAAAATGAGCACTGTTATTTTCCCACCTACACATTAATGTTTTTCCTCACTAGTTTCCCAGGCAAAGATTCTATTCCCACTCTTCTTCAGAATTGGAATCCAAATGCTACCCTTCATGGATAAGGCTGATTCCAGAGAAAGCACAGAGGCTGATTCTATTCCCACTCTTCTTCAGAATTGGAATCCAAATGCTACGCTTCATGGATAAGGCTGATTCCAGAGAAAGCACAGAGGCTGAGACTTCCAGTAGTACTCTGCTTTTGGTAGGGAGAGCATCTCTGCTTGCTTCTCCCCTGCCCTCTGCTATCAGTCATCAGCTGGCTAGCTCTTGCTTCTGTTTGTTCAACTTCTATTGTCTCCCTATGTGGATGGCTCACTAAATAGACAAGGAGCTGATAGTCTCATACACATCAGGCATGATGGCTTCCTACATGGCTCAGCCTTGGTCAGTATTTAATCTCTGTTGAGGGGAAAGAGTCCATAACTGCCAGGATGCTATGTAAAAGTATAAGCAATTCTTAGGTGAGTATATCTTGAATGTTTACGTATTGAATGAGATACTGTTGTGAAATTAAGGGTAAACAGATGCAATTCAAGGTATGTATGCATATGTAGAACTCTCAGGTATACAGCTGTGTGTCTGTGTGAGAGTCATTATACATGTATGAAACTGTTAAAGAGCAAAATTAATCATTAGGAAAATTCTGCAGCCAGAGATGGTGATGTATGTCTGTAATCCCATCATAGAGAAGTAAGACAGTCATGACTTGGAGGCCAATCTTTGCTAGGGAGTTACATGAGAAAGAATTAAAGCACATCTGGAAAGACTTTATTAGAACCCAAGAAATATAAATATTCATTCTCTGTCCCTTCGGGGAAAACAGGCAGACTTATTTGTCTTTCCCTATGTTCCCTTCATTCTGCCTTTCTTCTGCATGCCTGGATTTTTCTTCACTCAGTTCAGCTTCCCCTCCACTTCTGCATTTCTTCTTTATTCCCCTATTTTTCTTTTATTGTTCTTCATTTTCTCCCTGCAATAGACAGAGATGCTAGTCTTGACTCACTTCAAAAAGTTGACAGTTGCATGAATTCTTCAGTGTGGAAGGAAAGGTATCCCTGCCCTTCCCTGAAGTATCAATAACAGTACATTTCCTTTTCTAGCTCCTAGTCACTCATTCATTATCCACTTTTTCCTTTTCTTACAGAGAGGGATTCCCTGTAGCCCCAGATAATCTGGAACTGGCAATGGAGAACAGGTGGGCCTTGAACTCATAGAGATCTACCTGCCTCTGCAGCTCACTTTTCTTTTTCAGATGTCAAAGCACATTTCTATATTTGTTTCTGCATGTGTGTATATGTAATACATATGTACAAAATCTCTGTTTTTATGCTCTATTCCACATTCATTGTGCAACAACTCCACCTTTCCCATGATTTGACTGTCCATGATTTCAGTTATAGTTAACTACAGTCAAAAAATACTGTCTTCACTCTTTCAAGAGAGAAACACCACATTCACATAAGATCACATTGTATTTTATCATTGTTCTAATTATGGTTGTTAATCTGTCATTGTACCTAATTTATAAAGTGAACTTTGATGTAAGTGTGGATATGTAGGAAATTAAAGAATTGTAGGATGTGATATTTCCACACTTTGAGGTGTCCACTGAGCATCTTAGAGTGTATTCCCAGTGGATAGAGGGGAATACTTCATATACTAGAATCTCTACTGGAATTCTAATTATCTTCTCTTTTTTCTGTATTAAGAGGTCATCATTCTAGTAAGGCTATTATTGAGCAATCTCTCATTCTCTTATACACTCTCATACACAAATAGCCAAATCATATTCATATACCCTTATTTATTTTATGTAAGGGTGTGTATATGTGTATGAAAACCTACTTTTTAATTCAACAGTTTGTCATGCAACTTTTCATGAAGTATATGGATGCACGTAGCATTTGGTGGCTTAAGATTTGTTTAATAACAATTTTTATTGAAAAAAAGAATCTAAGATAAAAAAGATTGTAAATCATAGCTTAATTATAAAAACTGAAAGACAAAGAAGTGTAAGTTCATGCTGCCCACTTCTGAAAGAACTTTTGTCCTTTATAACCACGTAACATAATGCCACTGATTCATGGGGGTGTAAATTAGTTCTGGGGGTTAAAACACCAGAGTTACTCATGCCCATTTTCATCCAAGATCCTTATTCTCTAACACTCTTGGTCCTATTGAAACATTTCAGTATAGGAAAATACTGCACTGTTCATGCCCAAGAGAAAAGCCATTATCATTTGTATGCTGGTCACCATGATCAGTGTGGCACCATTTTTGTTTTTAAATCTGTTTAAAACTAGCATGCCCTTCAAGTCATTATTGGTCTTTATTTCTAGAATTTGTAATTCTTTTTTTTAAGTTTTTTTTATTTTATTTATTTTTGTATGTGTATGAGTGTACTGTCTGCATGCCGCGGAGGTCAGAAGACAGTCTAGATTCCCCTGGAACTGGAGTTCTCCTGGAACTGGAGTTACAGACGGTTCTCAGCCACCATGTGATGCTGGGGATCAAACCCAGGTCCTCTGCAAGAGCAGTTGGTGCTCTTAACCGCTAGACTATCTCTCCAGCCCCTAGAATTTGTAATTCTTTATAGCACAAAAGTATCTGTCCCTGAGCCTGGTTTTGCTATTTTAACTTGTTTATGGGCTGTAGCTGTGATGCAGCAGGAGGGGTTGTATAGCCACACATTGCTTTCCAGGCTGGTGAATATGAAGGTACAGTTCACACCCAGAACAAGGAAATACATTTGAAAGTGAAACTTAAACCAAAGCACATTTGCTAGAACAGTGTGGTGATTAGGACTTTCCCAGGCTTCCTGAGAATAGACTTGCATTTATTCATAACAGTACAGCAGCTTCTCAGATGCTGTTATTTTTAATTGTCTTAAATTTTGCTGCTGTTCTCATGAAGAACCTGAAAACTGTTTTCAGTCTGTCAAGTCAAACGTGATATTTATGTAGAAACCCATAAGTGCGGTCTTCACTGACCTTTGCTACAGCCATTCTTTCATTTTTCTTTATTTTCTCAGAATTAAATACCCTATCTGAGCCTTGAACGCCATAAACATTATCCAATTTTCTCTTTTCCAACTTTATCTTTGGTTAACAGAGTTAAATCAAAAAGGGCATTATTTATTTTTAGATGAAAAATGTTGATTATTGTTTTATTTCATAATGTTATCAGTAGTGCAGATCACATGTGTTTATCTTTCAAAAAATAAACAAACCTTGCTTTGTTTCTCAAAAAGAAAAAAGACTGTCATATCACCTTCATCATTGTAGCCATTCCTTTAATGTAGCTTCTAGGAATAAGACAAATTTCTAATTAAGTTCTTAATTTAGTCTTTATATCCATATTATAAAGGTTTTGTATAATATTACTTTCACAGATTGGGAAACTGAGGGAAAACAGAATTGCCATTACTAAACACTAAGAAACTGAGAAATGTCTAATGCTACCACGTCAGTGTAACTGATATATCTGTACTCTGCCTAATTCTCTGTATAAAGCATAGATGCTACTATATAAGAAAGAGATAATTTATTTAACCTATTGTTCAATGATAGATTGTTGTATTCTCAAAATAATTTTTTCTGTGAGTACCTGAAACAAGACATTATGCATGTCTATAATTACTTCTAAAATGTAAAGTCCCAAAAGTTGAGCTATTCAGAATAAAAAAGTGTTCACTTTATAATTTAACATAGTGCTACCGTTGCCTCTGATGTTAGAACTTTTTTGAACACCCCCTCAAAAAAATTCAAAGTCTGTTGGCAATCCTTTCCAATACACATAACATGGACACATCACAGACTCATGCAAACCATTAATGTGTTTTCTGTGGATTTGCCCATGTTGGACATTTCATGGATGAGGAATCATATAATATGTTGTCATTTTGCTTGGGAAATTTGTTTTTAATGTTTCCTTTTTGCTTTTATTCAGAATCTTTTTCTGTGGCCAGTGTGATCTCAAACTCCTAATGATTCTCCTGTCTCAGCCTCCCAAATGCTGGGATTATAGGCATGTGCCACCACACCTAGCTTTAACATGTGCCCTTTTTGGCTGACTCCTCTCACTTGGTTTCAGATCTCTCTTCTGGCGATATGCATCAGAACCACTTCTTTGACAAATAAGTTTCCATCTTGGAATTTTTCATTTATTTTAGCTCTAACATTTATACTTTAGTGGTTGTTTTAAATTTACAAGATGCATAATGCCTTGTCATGTCCTACTCAGGTCTGCCTCCTCAGTACCAATTCAGTAGAGTATTTATCACTGAAGGTTCTTGACAGCAGCTCACTTGAACTCTAAAAGTTTATAGCCTTCTATGGAGTCTCACATATACAACAACCACTGATTAAGGGGCCTCAGAAGTATTACCCAGTGTGTGGACAGATAAATATTTGGCCAAGACTTACCCAGATCCTGGAGCCCCTTCTGTGTGTAGTGTGTTCCTTCTGGCACTCACCTCTGCATTCTCAGTACCAGTTACAACTCTGTCTCCAGAATTCAGGAGAGCCATCATTCTCTCTGCTTGGGTTCCAACTCTTTGGATGTCAATCTTCAGACTGTGTGAAGGCATAAAACTAGAGTGGCTGGTGAGTACATTCTGCTTCTTTCCAGCTATACTGTGTCACTTTCTAAATTTAATGTTACTCAGAACTTTAAAATAGTTGTCCATATATTTGTTTTAATTTATATTATTTTCATTTTATTTTGTGTATATGAGTATATGTGTGTGTGTGTGTGTGTGTAAGTGCACCCATTTTGTGCAAAGCCAACAGATGTGAAGTGGCCATCAGATCCCCACTGACAGATGTTTCTTAGCTGCCATGTGGGTGTTAGGAATCAAACCTGGGACCTCTGCAAAAATAGCCAGTGGTCTTAACTGCTGAGCCACCTCTGCAGTCCCATATATTTTGTTTTATACTTTATTTTAAAGTCTTGCCATATACCCATTACTTTATTAAGCTGAAAGAAGAACCAGTGGCTAGAGTTTGGAGTATACTCAAGTGTTGTTTAGATTTCAAATGTTTTACATCTTCTCTATATTGGTAATCACAGCCTTTTATAATACTAACACTGGAAGAGAATTTTTAGAATATGCTATAATTCTACTATTCATCACTAACCACTTTCGATGCTTGGAATATTTTTAAAGTTTTTTTTTCCTGTACATTTGTAAAACACAGAGTATCTTTGATCCCGAAGCAATAGAAAAACTACTTTGGTAAGTGTCAGTGGGAGAAGATTCTCAGTGCTGCTATGAATCATGTTAATAATTACTATACATAGGATCCAGGGAGCCCACTAGTATTCATGGAATCAAGAAGAGAAGGCAAAAGAAACAGTATACATGACTTTGAGGCTGATGATCTATGCTGAAATCAGGGAACTTATTCCCTGTGGGATTCAGCAATACACTTGTGGGCAGATGTGGCTTCTTAAACAGGAAGAACAGACAATAACTCTGCTAATTGTAATCCTACATTATTAATATTATTCCCATATTGTGCTTTTTCACAATTGTGACTTTGAATACATGAAATCTAAAATCTTAAATATAAGATTTTATATTATAAATTAATAAAATTTTATATTTAAGATTTTAGATTTTATATCTTTCAGTTTAGAAAACATAAAAATAATTTTCATTATCAGGGAATTGTTTTCACAATATTGTTTTAAGAATTGTATATTAGGGACTGTAGAGATGACAGTGGTTAAAAGCACTGACTCTTATAGGGGACGAGAGGTAGGTACCCAGCACCATGCAGTGGCTAACAACCATCTGTCCCAGGAAATTTAATGCCCTCTTCTGGCCTCATGGACATGGTACACATTGGTATACTTACAACCATGCAGGCAAAACACTGAAACACATAAAAGTAAAGTAAGGGGCTGGAGAGATGGCCTAGCGGTTAAGAGCACCGACCGCTCTTACAGAGGACCAGGGTTCGATCCCCAGCACCCACATGGTGGCCGAGAACCATCCAAAACTCCAATTCCAGGAGAACTCCAGTTCCAGGGGAATCTGACACCCTCCTCTGACCTCCGCGGCATTGCACGACACGGGTGCACAAACCTGCATGCAGACAGTACATTCATACACATACAGAAATAAATAAAATTTTTTAAAAAGTAAAGTAAAATTTCTTTTAAAAGGATTGCATAGTATTTCATAACATATATTTATTTATAATTTAAGCATCTATAAATAGGCTATTTAAATCGTTTTACTATGTAATTTAATGAAAATATTTACTTGTGAATATTTTCCCTTAATTCAGAGTATGTTTTTATAATGGACTCCTGGAAACAGATTAAGAAATCAGAGTAATATTTGGTGACGTTTGAACTGGGAGCCTCGGCTGCTACTAGTTTAGTAATGATCATTCCTCTACTTAGAGTTCTAGTTTGAGAATAATTAGAAAAATAAATAATAAAAGATATGGTACTGTTTTCTCTTTATTTGACTAGTCACTAATACCTCTCAGGTTTAGAGCTCTGTTCATCTTAAACTGAGGTACTAAGGTACAGATCTCAAGGTCCTTTATTGGCTAAATCTACATTGTGTCTCAGTGTCCTGTGGTGGCAGGCAACATGATACAGAAGAATAACAGAGCCCAAGTCCACCCAGCCACAGTTCAAGTATGAAGGAATGGAGCAAGGAACGTGAACAAGGAGGCCCTTTGAGAACATAGCTACCTGACTAGTTTCTCAAAGCAAAAAAAAAAAAAAAAAAAATGTAGAGGCACATATGCATTTTAAAACACTGTGGCAGGGCTGGAGAGACGGCCTAGTGGTTAAGAGTGCCAACTGCTCTTACAGAGGACCCGGGTTTGATCTCCAGCACCCACATGGCGGCTGAGAACCGTCTGTGACTCCAATTCCAGGAGAACTCCAGTTCCAGGGGAATCCGAGCCCCTCTTCTGACCTCCGTGGCACTGCGCGACACGGGTGCACAGACCTACATGCAGACAGTACATTCAGACACATACAAAAATAAAACTAAAAAATAAATAAATAAAAATAAAACACTGTGGCACAATGATGTGTTTGTGTGAACTGTGTACTTATAAAATATAAATTTCTCCCTACCTCATGCTATTGAAGACTAAACTATACCCTATAAATATTTAAATCTTCTGGCTAGAAAGATGGCTCAGCCTTAAACACAGTGGCTGCTCTTACAGAAGATGTGGGTTCAGTTCCCAGTACCCACATGACAGCTAACCGCCATCCCTAACATTAGTTCCAGGTGATCTGACGCACTCTGCTGGCCTCCACAGTCATTTCATGAGATGGGTGCAGTTACATACACGCAGGCAAAACACTCATACACATGAGATAAAAATAAATGAAGCAAAAAACTTTTTAAAAAAAATTCAAGCCTTCTAAGCTGGGCATGATGGTTCATGCCTTTAATCCTAGCACTCAAGAGACAGAAGCAGATGGATCTCTGTGAGTTCAAGGCCAGTTTGGTCTACATAGTGACTTCCAGACTAGCTGGGGATACAGGGACGCCCCGACCCAAAAAGGCCAAAAACAAAATTTACAGTCTTCTAATGTTATTTGGAAAAATTATTGTTCACAGCTACTTGCAGTGGCAGTGTTCCTCTCATTCCATCATTATTCTATTGCTAATACAGTCTGCCAGACATTGTATGTTTGGGGGAAAAGAAATATAATCTCTCTGTGCCTCAGTTCCTTATCTGCCAGAAAAGATCGGCAGTATTGACTTCTTGAGGTTATTAAGGGGCTGTAACCTTTAAAGGAATACGTATTGTGTTAGGTAGTCAATAAATCACTAATTATTATAATCTTGACTTTTTGCTATTTAGAACTATATTACCCAAAGAAAATATATCTCTCATTATCATAATTATTGAGTTATAAAAATACTGAATATTTTTCTAATATTAAGTAGCTATTTGTATTTTTCTAATATTTCTTCTTTGTAGTATCCACAAGCTCTTTAGCCCAGCATTTCTTTGACTTAAATTTCATAGTGTCTCATATAAACTAAATATAGTAGATGTAGTAGCATTTCCATCAAATATTTTTCTCATTTTGTGTGTTGACATTCTAACATTATTCAACTATTATTTCAAAGAAACTTATCAACTTATGTCATAAACTTGATTCATATTTCCTTCATAGTTTCTTATTTAGTGTAGTCCTATCCCTATAGCACAACTTGAACTTCTTTATTTTTGTGTGTGAATTCTAACTTTGTATCAGAACTAGGCAAAGAGACTCTAAGTTCTATTGTATTTTACCTATTTTAAAAAAAGTAGCAGTGGTTATATGGATTGAGGGAAGAGTTAAGTTGATGTAAATTACAAATAATGAAAATAAAAATAATGCCAGATGGGGACTACTGAGATACCCAGCTTGTGGACTAAACAGCTAAGGGGATGTCAGCCTCGTCAGAATATAGACTGCCATTCTTGGACTACCTGGGCTCTATCATGGAGGCCAGTGCAGGGGGATCAAGACAGGATGGTTGCTTACTGGACTTCATTTGCGGGACCATGGGAGGAAAAGACCCTAATGTGGAGCAAAATTGCAGGATTGATAGTTGTTTGGGATTGCCAAGGAGGAACCTTTGAGCACTTCCTTAAGGAAAACATGACATCTTTTAAGAAAAAACTCCTCCAATTCAAGTGATATGTGTATGTATATGTATATGTATATATATATATAACTATATATGTATGTATATATATACTGTAGCAATACAAGTTGGAGAGAACAACAAAAGAACTGAAAAAAAACCCTGGAAAGACTCAGAAAAAGATACAGAACATGTATGGCAGAGTGCAGGGACTCAGGTGGGGTAGGGGGCATGGAAAGGGAAATGATTCTAGATTCAATTGAGAAATGCCGTATGACCTATGGAAAAAGTTTAATAACAAAAAAATTTATATAATAAAATAAAGGGAACATTCTTCAAGAAGATAGAACAGAAAAGAAAAATAAAAATAAACATTTCTATCATTAGAGCAAGTCAGATAGAAAACAGTTTTAGAACCCTACTCTAGAAATTTCCAATTAGATGTCTGTTCTAATATGAGCTCCTTCCACAGGACTTAATTTCATGAACCAAATCATATTTTGTTCTTTTTTGTGGCAAACAGGTAAACAGCAGAAATCTCAATGGGAAAAAGAAACCAGACCTCTGTAGATGAATTTGTGTTATTGGGCCTTTCACAAGATGCACAGACTCAGATCCTTCTGTTTATCCTTTTCTTCATCATTTATGTGCTGACTGTACTCGGAAACCTGCTCATCCTCATCCTCATCTTTATGGATTCTCGACTTCACACCCCCATGTACTTTTTTCTTAGAAATCTCTCTTTCACAGATCTCTGTCTTTCTACTAGCATTGTTCCCCAAGTACTGGCCCACTTCCTAGCAAAAAGGAAAAGTATTTCTTTCTGGAGGTGTGTGATACAGGTAATTGTCACCCTCAATATGGGGTGTACAGAGTGTGCTCTGCTGGCTGTGATGTCCTATGACCGATTTGTGGCTGTCTGCAAGCCCCTGCACTACTCCACCATCATGACACAACTGTGCCTCCAGCTGGCCTTAGGGTCCTGGGCAAGTGGGGCCCTAGTGTCTCTAATAGACATCACTGTTGCATTCTATCTTCCCTACCAAGGGCAGAACCGACTTAGTCATTACTTTTGTGAACTTCCTGCCCTTTTGAAGGTGGCCTCAGCAGACACTTACAGCACAGAAATGGTTATCTTTGCAATGGGTGTGGTAATCCTCTTAGCACCTGTCTCCCTGGTCCTCATCTCTTATGGGAGAATCATCTCCACTGTGATCCAGATACACTCCGGAGAAGGAAGACTCAAGGTGTTTTCCACTTGTGGTTCCCATCTAGTAGCTGTTATCCTCTTCTATGGGTCTGCAATATTTAATTATATGCAGCCAAACACCAAAACTATGAATAAACACACAAAGATATTGTCTGTATTCTACACAGTGGTGACTCCGATGTTAAACCCCATAATTTATAGTCTTAGGAACAAGGATGTCAAGAGTGCCTACAGCAAACTAGCTACAAGAATGTCCTCTCAGAAGCAGTGACCTCTGGGTCTGAGTTTTATCACAATAGTAACATCTTTGAAAGAGGTGTTAGATTTTGGTAGGCAATTATGAATTAACTCCTTTCAGGAAGAAACATGAAAGTGAATAATAACACTATACAAATGGTGACTGCACTAAGTCAGAATTCAGGCAAAAGTCAAAAAATGAAAGCTAGGTTATTTTAAGAGTATGAAAGGTAAGAGATACTGTTTTGATTATGCATAGCTAATTCAGCTACCTTGGATATGTCTAAAGGACAAGCACAGCCAAACCTGGTGGAAAAGGCCTGTCTTCTGAGCTACTTGACAGGCTGAAGCTGGAGACTGGGAGTTCAAGTCTTGCCTGGAAAAATCATTAAGACCCCATTTCATAATACAAAGTTAAACGAGTTCTAGAATATGACTTAGTGTTAGAACAGTTCCCTACCATGCATAAGCCCTACGTTCAATCCTCAGTGGTGGGAATAAGAAGATGGAAAATAGAGGGAGGGGAGAAGGGAGGGAGAGAGGGGGAAGGAAGGAAAGAAGGAGGGATGGAAGGAAGGAAGGAAGGAAGGAAGGAAGGAAGGAAGGAAGGAAGGAAGGAAGGAAGGAGCAAGCATGATCCAAAATTGGATCTAGTCTATTTAAACCAGATTATCCTAAAATGGCACATTATATGAATTGCATGCATGATTCTAACATCAAGAACAATTCATATGTGGATCTCTTCGTAAAAAGAAACTTGGAATAAACAATGACTATAATAATCAAAGTATCTGGAAGAGTCTTCAATTCTAGGGTCATTTATGCCAAGAGCAATTCGATGTGTGAAGTGAAATGGACCAGAGGCTGTAATACTTCTGCCTTCATTATCTTCACTCCTGAAGCATCAGAAAATGAGTTTAAATAAATGGTTTAAATTTTTAGAATGACCATCACAATGAAAAGCAGAATTCAATAGTCATCACATTCAACCACAATGTGAGGTTTAGACTACCCCACAAAGCATCTATTGTAAGGCACTATTCTAACCAAAAATAATACAACTCTCTACTCCCCTAACACAATTTTCATTCATACATACATGGGTTCTACCATTAAAAGAGCATCCACATAGAAAATCAAGATCAATTTCTTTTATTTTCAACCTACTTTCTCAGGTATTCTTGAAAAGCACAAGTGCTGAAAGCAGGCTACTTCTGAGCAAATTCAATCCTTAGGACCAACTACCCACCTAATTGTAAAGAAGAATCTCCTCAGGGAGAAAGGGAAGGGTGGAAATGACATAAATGCAGTGTGTTCTTCTATGAAATTCTCAAAAAAATAATTCACCACTAGGAATGTAGCACAACAAACCAATTCTAGCCTGAGTTATGATGATCATCAAAAACCCTCATTCAAACACTATGTGCTAGCAGAGGACACAGGATTATGAGCTGAATCTGTGGACCTTGGCAGCTGGGTGTCACTTACATGAGATCTCCTTCAGTGAAAGGAGAGCAGGCAAGTAAATAGAAACACTAATTTGGGAAATTTCAGTCTTTTAGATTCCTCAGTTATCCTTTTCCCTGAACACTTCAGCTCTTTGCTAATTTTCACTCATGTTGATACTCTTTGTGTTACAGTTCTTGGTCCAGTTAGTTTTCACAAAGATTAAAACATTAAAATATTTTGAAGTCTCAATTTCCACACCCCTCTAAGGATCTTGGGCAAGCACTACCATGATTATATATTAAATACTGTGTCATTCTTATAATTTCCACCCCCATGGTCCAACTTACACACCTGGAGAATCCCCAAGGAAACAGTGCAGTGGCTGCTTCTAGGCACTAAGTTTTACACAATGGTTTTTTTCTATACAGCAATGGGAAATTGAAATACTGACAAACTCATGTTCCTTATTTATCCATTAAAAAGGATCCTGACAGACCTGTTTCACATCACCATCAGAAAGCTCCCTGCTTATAACTACCTGTGATATAGGCGGCAGGTTGAAAGGTACAGAAAACTTCTCTTAACAAATGAACATATAGTCAGGCAGGGTGGCACATGCCACTAATTCCAGCACTTGAAAGGCAGAGGCAGGTGGACCTCCATGAGTTCAAGGCCAGCCTGGTTTTCACAATTAGTTCTAGGCCAGTTGGGGCTCCAAAGAGACCCTATCTCAAAAATTAATATACATGTGAATAAGCAAACATGACTGACTTATCTTTCAAGGATCTTGTTTGAAACCTTAAGCTAAAGATAGAAATATTGAAATAAATCTAAATCCCTGTCCTGTAGCAGGTCAGAGGCCAGTCATGTCCCAGAACTGGTCTAATAAGGACATTACTGCCATTCAGCACTAGATGATACAATGTCCAATGTCTACACCACCAGCATGGAACACTATTAGAGCTGCTGATTCTGCTAAGCCTAGAAAAAGAGGGGAGAGGAGGGAAGAGGGTGAGAGAGAGGGAGGAGAGGGAGAGGGAAAGAAGGAAAGAGGGAGAGAGGGAGAGAGGAAGAAAGGGAGGGGAGAGAAGAGAGAGGGGAGGGGGAGAAAAAAAGGCTTACTCCTCTCAGGTGTTTTGGCTCCAAGCAACAATAAAAGGTGTCACCTGTACTGTAATGGGATGAACATGGCACTCTCTCTATCCCTGTAACCTTTACTCCCAAAATTTATAACCTCAGTTTAATCATGAGAAAAACACCAGGAAAATCCCAATAAAGGGAAATCCTACAAAATGCCAGTCCACATTACTGAAAACTGTCAAGGTTATCAAAAACAAGGAAATTCAGAAAGTGTCACAGTCATGGGAGCCTACGGCAATGTGGCAAGTAAACGTGACTTAGTGTAGTCTAGGATCCTGTACTGGGGAAGAGTTGAAAGGAAACTTCAAAATAAGCAACTAAATGAACTAAAGAAATCCGAGTAAAATATTATGGACTTGAGGTAATAACAGGGTACCAAGGTTATTAATCGCAGTCAGTATGCTTAATAAGATGCTAATACAGAACTCAGGTTTCAAGGAACCCTGTACTATGCTCTCAACTTACTTGTTCATTCATTCATTCATTTTTATGTGTATGAGTGTTTTGGCTGCATGTACATAAGTGCGCCAGTGTCATGAAATACCCTCAGAGGACAGAAGAGAGCATTGGATCCCCTGGACCTGGAGTTACAGATAGTCGTTAGCCACTATGGGGGTTCTGGGATTCAAACATGGATCCTCGAGTGCCCAATGCACTGAGCAGTCTCCAGCACCAAACCTCTCACTTTTTAAAAATCTGAATATTCTCTGAAAAAGAGCCTATTTTTAAGTTTTTCCTTGAACATGTTCATCATCACAAACATGGGTTACATGTGGATGTTTTATGCATTTTTACTGTTCACTGAGCATATCCTCCAATAAGCCCTATTGTTTTGAAAAAAGAAAAGAAAACTCAAAACTACTGTTCTTGTTTTCATGTTACTATCTCCTAAAGTCTAGCCTGTGTGTATCTAGTTAACCGAGTCCATGTCATGTGCTGTGCTCAAGGTATAGCAGACCTGAAAGAAGTGAATTTGGGGTTTATTTAGCCTCTGTGTAAGGGAACAGGCTCACTTCCTCAGGATTCATGGAAACTATAAAAGCAGAGAAGTTCTTATTATAAAAACCAAAAATGGACAAATCCTCAGGACCCATGACAGAAAACCAAACACACTCACTTAATTACCTACAAATTCCAGACTGACTACTGCAATTCATAATCTATACAACACAATGTTGCAAAGACAACTGGAAAACAAGGCTACTGAATCACAATAGTTTAGCATAAGGAGTGCTTGCCTTGGGTGATGGTTATGTGAATTTGGGGGACATATATGAATGAATGTCTGCTCACCTCGGCTAGACATAAACAACTGACCAAAGTTAGAATTCCATCATGAGTTTTTTGGAATTACTTGCAGAGTACGAATGAGAGGTTACTTACAGAAATGTGAGTGAACCCTAAGTAGACCCATCACTGAAAAGTCTCACCCTAGCAAGGGTGACAACTTCCCCATATCTTCGTAGATTGAGCCTCCATGTCCACTGACCTTCACACTCTATATTCTCCATCATCTCACAAGACCATGAGACCATCTCAGCTCAGGCAAACCTGGATCCAGCTGAGAGGGAGGTAAAACAAGGAGTGGTTGGAATCTCTAATCTAGTCTAATGACCCTCTCTACCTCCTCCTACCAGGGAAAGTCAACAGTCCTGGTGTTCAGGACTGCTTGCAAGCAGTCACAGCTGTGCTAATGAAATTGGTCATGGCTGTTATTCTGGGAAGACAGTATTGTACAAAAGAAAGTAAGGCAGTCCTCCCAGAGTTATGTTCACTAATAAGTTGCCAGTACCTAGCATAGTATTTGTCGAATAGTAGATTCTCAATAAAAATTTTAAATGTTGGCTTAAACCAAATTTTCTCTATTTTATGTAAAAAAAATATAAATGGGTTATAATCAAGAAGAGATGGAGTTCATGATAGAAAGGAATAGAGTTTACAACAAACAATTCCAGACATCTTAAAGTTTCACTTGATTTCATTCTTCTTTTTTTCCCTCTTTTATTTGTTTATTTTTTAAGGGATTCTACAATATAATAACCCAGTTGTTTTCAGATAACATTGATGTTTCTCAGTTTGCCGTACAATTAGGTAATTGGTGCATTTTTTTGAAGTGAGCCAAATTATTAAGCATAAGCAATGAATGTAAGTAACATTCATGTAAAACCAATTTGCAAGTATCTATGTCCAAATTTTGAACAACCCAAGGTTCCCATAGTCCAGTTGGAGATGCTTGTATGCACAGGCATGTTGATCAATTAGGAGTCCAGTCTACATTGCTGTAGTCTCATGATTCACCCCTATCTCTCCACAGCCCTTACATTTCACCACGCCTCCTCTTCCGCAATTTGTTCCCTAGGCTTTGGGAAAGGGGCACAAGTTGGTAAGAAGCAAAACAGTCTGCTTTCTTTGGCGATGTCATTTTGGACTCTAGTCTGTTCAGGTTGTTTCCCTTCATGGGTTGACAGCTTATCCAGTGATACCTTTTTAGTCATACTAACAAAGCACAAGCAATTGGATGTACAGGCATTTAAGCAGTACTAATTATTATGACAAGCTAAGCTGTGAGCATAGACACAGATGCTTGGATGGTATGCTAATCCACAAACTGTGGTTTCTCTATAAAGGGTGACAAGTTCTTATTGTGGCTTATAACATCTCCTAACCACTAGAGGACATAAGCTTGTGGCATCCACTGTGAATTATTCCTCCAAGGAGAGAGCTAATAGACAATTAGATTTGGGATATATATATATATATAGACACATGGCTGCCACTGTTGCACAGTATCTTCAGGCAGTTGAGGTGTAGCTGATACTGATGGAGGAGTCTTGCTTGTCTCAGGGAGACCAATATTTTGCTGTATTGCTTTAGTGGCCTTTGATAACATTCTCTGGCATTTCAGAGGCCAGTTGTACATTAGCAAGTGACGTCTCATAACATTTTTTCATGCTCACACCAGGTCTTCGACAACAGGGACTTACTGCCTTTCTCCTTGCATATATCCCACTTATAGGCAAAAGGCCTTTATAATTTGGGGGGGGGGGTAAATAACCTAGCCAACATCTCCTAGGTGGAATAATTCATTGCTGATGTCAGAGCTTTCCTGTACTAATATATTTTGATTAATTATACAGCTTATAAACACTTTACTATTGAATTTGGCTCTAGATAATTATCCTTTCACAGTTCCTATGCCTATCAGTCAATTAAAAAAGGGTAGTTATACCTGTTTTATAAGAAATTACCACTATAACAGTTGGGTCTAATTTACAGTTAGGGAATGACTTCAGTACCATCATGTTTTACTTTTTCCTATAAAGGGGAGAGATAGGAAGGTTTCTCAGCATCTGGAAGGTAAACTTCTTTAGGGCCCATTATAAACAGTTAACCCCAACAGAATTCAGAGAGATGCTCAGTGTCTGTGACTCAGGCAGTCTGAAGTTCCACTTTCTTTAATGTTCACATGGGTCAGCCTCTCTGCTGGCATTTCCCAAAATGAGGGTCATTTATATTGACAGAAACCTTATCAAGATGTACATTAAAAAATAGTCGTGGCCGGGCGTGGTGGCACACGCCTTTAATCCCAGCACTCAGGAGGCAGAGGCAGGCGGATCTCTGTGAGTTCAAGGCCAGCCTGGTCTACATAGTGAGCTCCAGGCCAGCTTGGACTAAAAAGACCCTGACTCAAAAATACTAAAATTAATAATAATAATAATAATAATCATATTTTAGGTGACTGCAATCTGAAAATATCCCCTTTCCAATCAGAGAGCTGTGTCAGGCTGTCAGTGGACTTTTGAGGGTACCTGGTGAGAAATGACATGCCTATAAAGAAATAGAAGAAAGCTGGTCATCTGCCCCAGTAGTTTGTGTCTCTTTCTTGTTCCTACCTTTTAGTTGAGTGACTAACGTGCTTAAAGGTTGTTTGACTGCAAAACTTAAAAGTTGGATTTTTCCTGGGCATGGTGGCACATGCCTTTTATCCCAGCACTTGGGATGCAGAGGCAGGCAGATCTCTGTCTACATAGCGAGTTCCAGGACAGCTGCAGCTATAGGGAGACCCTGTCTCAAAAAGACAAAAAAAAGTTGGATTCTTAATTCTATCCCACTAGTTAGATGTAGCTCATAAAAATCATTCCCCTCGTGAGAGTTTAAGTCATATGTCCCTAATTTTATAAAATCTCACTCCACGACTCTGTGTATCTTGCTAATGACCATCTAAATGTTCAAATATTGAGTGGATCACATTGAAGCAAGCATGGGGTGATCTGAATTACAACTCTAGCTTTAACATCTTTTAGTGCAAATATATTTGAGGATGATAGTCTCTATCTCAAGTGTTGGTGATTAAATGAGATGACATCTACAACCAGTTAAGAAAGCAATGCATGCAAAGCGTGTTGGAACACACACACACACACACACACACACACACACACACACAATCTGAAATCCCATCTTCTTTCACCTTTGTCAATTCCTGGCCTAAATCTAAACACTCCTGTGGAAAGCTTCTGCAATCTGTTGATTTGACTTATTAACACTGTGTACAGTTATCTACTCAATCACATTAACACTACTGAGCATTCCCTCCTTCTTTGTAGGCTTCCTCTTGTGTCCCCACACCTACCATATGACATCTTACCTTTTCCTGTCCCAACCAAGTTGTCTGTGTTCCTTCCAACTGTAATGAGGTAATTCCACCAGAGAAGACCACTCAGACACAAAATGGTGCCACAGAAAGTCTTTAGAATCAGCTGACAACTATACACTAGATTAGTCAGTCTCAGGTGTGTAGCCCCAAGCAGTGCTTAGGAGATTTATACAGAAAAAACATATCCAGGGTGAAAACTTTAAGTTCCCAAGCTTAGGGGTGGAATGTGTCTCTAACAATTCTCATTCTCTAAAACCAAGCCAAGAATAAAATACAGAAGCCATGAATCTAGGTTAGCAGAGTAAGTTCTCATGCAATCAGATACATGCTGACCTGTTCTCAAACCCCTGCCCTAGTTTAGTTTAATTAAATTTCCCTATTCCCATACTTTGAGTTAGGGTCGACCTCAGCTGGGGCTAACAATATGGCATAGCTATAGGCAATCTTGAAATACCTCATCAAACAAGGACCAGTCCTTGTTAATCTCTTTCTCTCTCTCTCTCTCTCTCTCTCTCTCTCTCTCTCTCTCTCTCTCTCTCTCTCTCTCTGTATTTATTACCATCTATCCAGAATGGAAGCACCTTCCATGTCTAGCCTTAGACATACCTAAGCTCCAAACAAATACATTCAAATGTCTAATGGCAAGACCATGGATGTCACAAAGCATCTTACATCAACCCTGAACTCAGACCTGCAAGATTTTCACCTCCATGCAAAACTGAAGGAAACAGTGAATCAACAAAAAATCAGTGAAGGCCATGCAGCATACAAGATGATTTCTTGTCAAAGAATAGCACCAGCTCTGTTGGTGCTGATCTGAGTAAATGGAGAGGGCAGCAGAAAGTAAGGAGGTTTGAGGTTGAATTAGTTTTTCTAGATGGGAAAGGAGATCTGGAGGAGTAAGCTGGAGGTTTGCAGGGGCGGGGATGGGGTAGGAAGAGGGAAGAGGCCTTCAAACCCAGGCCTGTGGCTTCCGATAGATCTTTCCAGGCTTGCACATGTAACCACAAGTGTGCGGCGGCGGCGATTGGTCAGCCTGTGCATTTAAGGGCAGAGTGAGGCCAGTGATTCTCAGTTGCAGCTTAGTTAACCACCCCAGTTATTCATCCAACCTCACCTTGAGTGCCCTGGCCTTTCCTCTGGCACACTAGCCCTGGACCAGAGAGGTGCTCACGAGTGTCTTCAGGTCTCAGCAATGGGGTTGCGGTTGCGCAGGTGCAGGGGTGCAGTCTTAGACTGTGGGTGGATTCCCTGCCATAGGAGCTGAGGAGACGGGGTGGGAGTCATTAAATTAGCAGCTCTTTTCTTGGATGCTACTCTTCTTAACAGTTCAAGTTTCTCCAGGGCATAAAATCTACAGTTTATGTCAGCTGGTTTGTATTTATCTAACCATCCAGTTACTGTGGTGACCTGTGCTGCTCTACTCCCTCGGGGGCAGAGGTACAAGCTCCCCATCTTCACTCTATGCCGAGTTTCATTGTCACCTGCAGAGGCATTTATTCAGTATTTTACGTTTTGTTCTGTTTATTGAGACAGGTTTTTTATTTACTGAAGATTTTCTTATTGATTCACCAAAAACAGCTTTTTTTCAACATTCTTTAAAATAGCTGTTTGAATAATAACTGCATTCTGATTTTATGTAACTTAAATGGCACAGAGGACATAAGCGATATATCTGTTTGTTAAGGTTTTAGAAGATGCCTGATCTCCCATATCTATTGTGTGTTTATTTCATTTCCTGCTTGGGGAAGTGTTAGACATGTTTCAAGTGTGGTGACTTGTTTAATGTCAGCTGCAGTTTCCTTATGAGGTCTACGCTCTATCGCCGCTTAGTTTCCTCTTTTAACTCAATGCACATGTGCTTCTAATTCATTATATATATCTTACTTCACTTGAACACACCTTGCATTTTATATTTGTATATTACATTTGAATTATCTCTTTATTTTCAACCTTTAGAGTTCATTTGTTTTTGGTGTCTCCTGAGTATTTAAGCACTTGAGATTAAATTTTTGCTCAATTTAAAACAGAGGATGAGTATCTGTTATTTCTAGCTTTAAAACATATTTTAAGTCTCTTTGTTTTGCTTTGGTTTTTTTCAAACAATTTTTAATTGAGGGTTTGTGTATTTCATATAAGATTTCTTAATCAAATCTAAACCCACTCACCCCTCCCTGCCCCCACCCCACCAAAGTTCATGCATTCTATCATATTTGACTTTCATCTTTTTCTCAGTCTTTTTTTAATTTTGGGGTGCAGAAGTTTACTGTTTGGGGCAGGAGTTTACTGTTTCAGTCAGTTCTTTGGCCCAGTCTTTTGTTGTTGTTGTTATTGTTGTCATTGCTCCTCCTCCTCCTCTTCTTCTTCTTCTTCATCTTCATCTTCATCTTCTTCTTCCAAATTGTATCACTCCAAAATATGCCTACATACATGGCACACATATATCAAAATTGTGACATCTGAAAATAAGCTATACGTCAATTCCAAAACATGTTCAAGGATTCACATTTTGACAGTGGAGTTGCTTTGGTTTTGGTATATAACCTGTGAGGGTTTTTTCTTTCTTTCCTCATGTTAGTTTAAAAAGTATTTGGGGCCATATTTCATTTTATCTACAAACGATTATACTTCTTCAGGACTTTTCCACCAATAGTTGAAGAGATAATTCTTGTTTGTTGATGGATCTTTTTCCATAACATTATGTGTGTTTGGTTTGGTTTGGTCTAGATCTGTATTTAAAAATGGTTTTAACTTATTTTATATGCTAGATGGGGCCACGAGCCCTCCAAGAGGCCCTTTCGCCTACTAGGCACTGAGGTGTCACCTCTTTGTTTTGGGTATCCTCATAGAGATAAAGGTTGGGTAATATGTACTTGAAAGGTAGAGAAGGTTGTATATATAAGAGTTCTCAGTGGCCTGAAACAATGTAATTGTACAAACCAAAGGTACATTAACAAGCTTGCAACAGCTTGTGAGACCAGGTCAGGAAGATAATGGCTACCAACAGATGTGGCATATTTTTAGACTTTTTTTTTAAGTGTGATCCTCAGCAAATGGGGAGCAAGATGGACCTAAAGGTTGCAAGAGATACTCTGGGAGAGCTTCATTACAGGATGGACTCATTCTGAGACATCTAGAAGTTATTCCTGTTTAGTACGACCCAGCAATGGCCTAGGAATGGAACTGCTGGCCAAGCCCTCCTCCAGCCTTAGCATCCTGAATGAGAGCTTCGTTCTTGCTCTTCCTTTCAGAAATTCATACGTATTATGAATAGTGTAGTAACATCATTTCCACCCTCTCAGTCTCCCCCTTCCAAATCCCCAATATTCCCCACTCCCTCTCAATGTTGTCTTTGTTGTATGTATAAATACAAATGTATGTATGTCTTTATATGTATACTATATATGTGTACATATATATGCATATATATGCACTAAGTCCATTTATTGCTGCTCATGTGTTCATTTGTTTTGGGCTGACCATGTGGAGTCATAACCTATCAGGGAATTTATCCCTAGAGAAAACCAATACCCCTTCCCTCAGCATCCATTGCGAAATTACCCGCATCCCCACTGGCAGATCAACTGGTTGTCATTATTCAGGTCTTGTTTAGGCAGCTGTATTGTGGAGATTTCATGGGTGCAGCATCCCTATTCTGTCTAGAAGACACTATCTAGCAGCAGACTTCCTGAATCCTCTGACTCTTACAATCTTCCCTCCCCTTCTTCCATGATGTTCCCCAAGGCTTGGGTGTAGGGGTTGCATGGTAAATGTATCATCTGGGCCTAGGCACAACAGCATTGCTAATTCTCTGCATTTTGATCAGTTGTGGAAGTTTGTAATAGTCTCTTATCTGTTGCAAAAAGAAACTTCTGTGGTAAGTGGTGAGAGCCACAGTTATCTGTGAATATAAGAACATAAGAATAAGTATTTAAGCCACTTGGGAGGCAGAGGCAGGCGGATCAAGGCCAGCCTGGTCTACATAGTGAGTTCCAGGACAGCTGGAGCTCCAGGGAGACCCTGTCTCGAAAAGACAAAAAAAAAAAAAGAATAAGTATTTAGAGTATAACAGGAAATTAAATTGGTTTAGGAAAGTAGTAGTAGTAGATTCTTCCCTAGAGACTATGACCTCTCCACCCACGGGTACTGGACTATTTACAGTACCAGGCATAGAATCCCTCCCATTGATCTGGGCTTAAATCCAGTTAGACTGATGGTGATTCATCCAAGTTAAAAGTACCACCATTGCACCAATATGAAGTATGTTTCTGGGCAGGTCATTGCTTGGATTCAGAGGTTTTATGGCTGGGTTAGACCACTGATTAGTTCTCTCCCTTGGCAACTTGCAAAGCATTTTCCTATACTATGATGCCTAGTCCTCAAGAAGATGACTTCCAGGACAGTTCAAGGTCAAATTCTCAAATTCCTGTGTCCAAAATGAGTGATGTCTTCAACAATAGGGTCTTATCGTCATGTTCTAGGAGGCAATCATGGACTGTGTCAATAGCCTGTATTGTTGGAGTCTTTTGGACTACCCTGACCAACAACTTGAAAGATGGTTTTCCTTGCCCGGTACTGGGATTTTTGTTAGATAGCCTTCAACTATACACATGCACTCACCTATATAGTATACATGTGTTTTAAGTAAGCTCATGAAATAATACATTTTGGTATGCTTTTTCAGATACGGTTATTTATCTCTATCCTCCCTCCCTTTTCCCCACCTAAAGCTCCCATCTTTCCCATTTCTCCCTTGATACCATCTGTGTTTCCATATTTCCCTCTCCTCAGCTCCTTCTTCCAATCCCCCATGATACTTTTCTACTTCCCTGGCTTCTGTGGTCATTTCAGGATACATATTCATATACAGAGATTCAGACCTAGGAAAACTGGCTCTTAGATTATTAGATCCATAGGCTCTATCTGATAGTGGAAAAGTTACATAATCAGCTGCAGTGAGAGCTTTCAAAACAGAAGGCAAGTGCCTCTGAGACTTTCTACTTCAATAGAGAAGAAAATGAGAAAGTTTCTAAGTTAATAAAATTGCAGGAAAGTAATAAGAACTTGGGAAGTTTTTTTCAGGCATATTGTCTGGAGCCTGAACCCAACTATTCTTGATCTGTTCATTCAGTTTTTAACCTCAAGTAATATGTGTTCTGACCCTGAATGTGTCTAATATTACAATAAAATTATGAGAACTTTTAATTTTAAAAGGTGTAGTTTGAGGTATCTGTGCTGACTTTTGCAGGGGTTAGTCACAGGAAGAGAAAACGTTTTCCCTATTCTAAAAAAATGGAGAAAACTGATACTATTTTCTTAGGGAAAGACCATTATTTATAGTATCATTTATATAAGTTTTCATACAATGTATTTTCAAGCCTCCTCTTCATCTCTTCTCAGACCCCCCCCCACTTCCTATCTCCTCTATTTTTAAGGCTAGGTCTCAATTCTTTGCAAGTTGCCAAGGGAGAAAACTAATCAGTGGTCTAACCCAGTTGTAAAACCTCTGAACCCAAGCAATGACCTGCCTAGAAACATACTTCATATTGGTGCAATAGTGGCACTTTTAACTTGGACGAATCAGTCTAATTTATGTCCCACAAATACTCTTGAATGTACGTCCATCCCCTGGAATGTGGTTAATGTCCTTAAAGAAACTGACTTTCCCTCTTCCAACAGCTATCAATTGCAAGTAATTCCTCACCTCAAGCTTGGGCTTTTTACCACCCCTCCTCTCCATGCTGGAGTTTTGTGTAGCTTGGGTTGACAAAGACCTTGTGTATGTTGTCACAACTGCTGTGGGTTCATATGTGCAACCACCCTACTGTGACTAGTAAACACGATTTTGCTATATTCATCCACCATCTCTGGTTCTTGCAGTCTTTCTGCCTCCTCTTCTGAAAGGATTCCTAATCCTGTGAGGAACGCGTTGATACAGATGTCCCATTTAGGACTCTACTCTATAGTATTTTGTTCCCTGCACATTGACCAGTTGCAAGTCTTTGTGTTAATTACCATTGGCTTTAACATTATGCTAATAGACCTGTGAGTCCTTTGTGGCTTTTTTTTCCAGACTCTGAAGAAGCTGCACATTTGCTCCATGTCTAAAGTTCCTGGCATTCTTCTGTGCTATGACCCTGTGTGAATCCCCCTGTGTACAGTAAAGAGTTGCTCATCCCATTCCTAAGAAGTATTAGGATATACTATAGGGTGGATTTGAACTACAGTGGACATTCTATTTAGGAAGTCACAGCCTTTCAACAAGAAGATGGCTACTGCAGAATCTCAAAGCCTGGCTGTTTGTGAACAAAATGAAGTCCCAAGGCCTGACATGTCTTGGAAATATATGATGCTCATAGAGAGATATGACTGTGAGGAATCTCATCAGAACTTGGGATTCTTCACAGAATCCCAAGCACAGAAACGATGTGGTGACCCTCTTAGAGAATATTATTCAACCATTCCATGACCAAGGTGAGAATATAGAAAATTAGAGGGAGAATGGCTGATCCTTCTAATAGGAAGAGCAGTTACCTTCAAAAGCCGGATACCGTGGGTAGGACCTCGATAAAAAGTGGAAAACAAAGAGCAGGGAACCAAAAATTAAAACGCTGGGAGAATGTAAACAGTTATTTAAGTTTATTCTCAATGCAGGATAGTTCTAAGTAATATACAGACCAGAATACAAACAAGGAAGCATACTGGTTGCTCATGGTTACTAGAAATTAGTATTTAAAAGGGCTGTCAGTCTGAGTTGTTGGAAAAGCTATATGCTAGCATTGAAATTACCTATCGAAGTGCTGTAATGATTTCGGGGGTGGAAAGAAATATGAGCAGAGTAACCAAAGTGCATTTATTCAGGGTTCATTTGCTATAAACCAGGTTCACAGAGAGCAGGCAATTGCATGCATCACACATAGAGGGATATTTCGTAAATTTCTGTTAAAATATATTCACAATAGCTTACTTCATTACAACAGCAAGAATAAAGTAACCACAGGACAGCCATACCACTTCTGGGAATATATCCATCAGACTTTTTTATTAATTTTTATTTATTTCTGTATGTGTATCAATGTACTGTCTGCATGTAGGTTGGTGCACCTGTGTCGTACAATGCCGCGGAGGTCAGAAGAGGGCGTCAGATTCCCCTGGAACTGGAGTTCTCCTGGAATTGGAGTTTCGGATGGTTCTTGGCCGCCATGTGGGTGCTGGGGATCGAACCCAGGTCCTCTGCAAGAGCGGTCGGCGCTCTCAACCGCTAGGCCATCTCTCTAGCCCCTCCATCAGACTCTTAAGGAGAACACTCACCCCACCCACTGCTGGTGGGAATGCAAACTTGTACAACCACTATGGAAAGCAGTATGGAGGAACTTTAAGACTCAAAATGAGCCTACCACCTGACCCAGCCATACCACTTCTGGGAATATATCCATCAGACTCTTCCTACCACAGAGATACATGTACAGCCATGTTTATTGCAGCTCTCTTCACAGTAGTGAAGAGCTGGAACCAACCCAAGTGCCCCTCAGCTGATGAGGGGATAGAGAAAATGTGGCACATCTACACAATGTAGTTCTATGCAGCAGTTAAAGAAAGATGACATCATGAATGAACTTTGCAGGTAAGTGGATGGAACTAGAAGATTTTATGCTAAGTGAAGTAACACAATCCCAGAAAAACAAAAGAAGAATAGTATCCTTCATCTGTGGATGCTAGTACCAAGTGCCTAGTTATAAGATAAACTGAGCAACATTAATGTTATATTCCTCATGATCTAAAGACAACTGTGCATTGTGAATCCCTAAACAGGTTCTAGAGCTGACCTAATAAATATTTTCAGAACTTGGGTTTTTGGTATATGATGGATGGTATGTGTGCATCTTTTAGAGTAATATGGAATTAAAATGGAAAGATGGGAATCAAGAAATATGATATGAAATAACATACAGTTTGTATCCAAAGGATATAATTTTAATATAGGTGCAATGTAACAGGCTGGTGCAACTTAGCCTTTCTGGGTGCTTAACAACCATACTTAATGTCCATACTAATTTGGCCAAGGGACCTAATGGATAACTTTGTTCCTTGCCCTCAGAGGTCAACCAACTCTTAGGGGATTATGCATGGGGGCATCTCTTGAAATGTCCTGCAAATGTGGGTCACCGGTCTAAAGTCTGCTCATGCTTCTGAAAAGGAAGCCTGGTCTAGCAAGACCTGATTTTGTCCTTGAGTGGATGGAACTGGTAAATGAAAAGCTGAAGGGAGCAAGGCACCCCACCCTCCTTCCTTGCCCCCCCCCAAAAAAACCAAGAGACCCCTGAGGACCAGATCCTAAACTGACCTTAAGAAAACAAAAACCTTGGTTAATCCAGGCTAACTGTGTGGCCTTAAGCATCCAAAAGGAAAGTACAACCAGAAATAATCAGTAAGACCAGAGAAACTGTACTGCAGACATAAAACTTGAGATCTTAGTAAAAAGACAAAAAGAAAAAAAAAAAAAGAGTACTGTGGTTTGGCCTGTCTTCAATTCTTTTTTTTTTTGTTTTGTTTTGTTTTGTTTTGTTTTGTTTCGAGACAGGGTCTCCCTGTAGTCCCAGCTATCCTGGAACTCACTCTGTAGACCAGGCTGGCCTTGAACTCACAAAGATCCGCCTGCCTCTGCCTCCCAAGTGCTAGGATTAAAGGCATGCACCACCATGCCCGGCATGTCTTCAATTCTTACTGGCAAATGCATCTACCCTGTGGCTGATACCCCTTCTGGCACTCCTCAAAGATGTGAGACACAGCTTTTTAACCTTCCAATATGAACTGAATACTTATGTCTCTCCAAGAATCCTCCAAACCTTCAATGCCAGATGGGGACTACTGAGATACCCAGCTTGTGGACTAAACAGCTAAGGGGATTTCAGCCTCATCAGAATATAGACTGTCATTATTGGACTACCTGGGCTGCATTATGGAGGCCAGTACAGGGGTATTGAGATAGGATGCATGCTTACTGGACTTCATTTGGGGGACCATGGAAGGGAAAGACCCCAATGAATGTTTGGGATTGCCAAGGAGGAACCTTTGAGCACCTCCTTAAGGAAAACATGACATCTTTTAGGGGGAAAAATCTTCCAATTCAAGTGATATGTATATATATATATATATATATATATATGTATATGTATATATATGTATATATATATGTATATACATATATATATGTATATATATACATATATATGTATATATATACATGTATATATATACATATATATACATATATATATTTATGTGTGTGTATATATATATATATATATAATATACTGTAGCAATACAAGTTGGAGAGAATGACAAAAGAGCTAAAAGAAAAACTCTGGAAAGACTCAGAAAAAGATGCAGGACATATAAGGCAGAGTGCAGGGATTCGGGTGGGGTGGGGGACATGGAAAGGGAAGCGACTCTAGATTAGATTGAGAAATGATGTATGACTTGTGGAAAAAGCTTAATAACAATAAAAAATTGTAAACATATAAAAAGACACCAAATGCTGGATAGGTTGTGGGGAAAGGGTAACACTCACCCACTGCTGGTGGAAGGTAAACTCATACAAACACTATGGAAAGCAGTGTGGAGAAGGCTTAAAAGACCCAAAATGAGCCTACCACCTGACCCAGTCATACCACTCCTGGGTATATACCTACAAGACTCATCCTACTGCAAAGATACATGCACATCTACATTTATTGCAGCTCTCTTCACAACAGCAAAGAGCTGGAACCAACCCAAATGCCCCTCAACTGACAAGTGGATAACAAAAATGTGATACATCGGGGGCTTAGAGGTTAAGAGCACTGACTGCTCTTGCAGAGGACCGGGCTTCAATTCCCAGCACCCACATGGCAGCTAAGAGCCATCTTAAGCCAGGCATGGTGGCGCACGCCTTTAATCCCAGCACTCGGGGGGCAGAGGCAGGTGGATCTCTGAGTTCAAGGCCAGTCTGGTCTACACAGCAAACGGAACTAAAGGGAGACCCTGTCTCAAAAAAAAAAGTGGCACATCTACACAATGGAATTCTATGCAGGGGTCAAGAAAGATGACATCGTGGTAAATGGATGGAACTTGAAGCCATTATGCTAAATGAAGTAACACAGTCCCAGAAAAACAAATGGTAAATGGTTTCCCTCATTTGTGGATGCTAGCACCAAATCCCTAGTTGAAAGGCAAGTTAAGCAACTTTACTATTTCTTTTTATCTGAAAGCAAATGTGCTGTTATAATGTAAATCTCAACATACAGTTTATTTTCAGAGATCATAATTTTTGTACATATGTGATGTTTATATAGGCATATTTTGGAGCTATACAAATGGGAGGGAACAACAACATAAGGACTCAAAGGACTGATTGATACAGTTAAATTCTGCCCAAAACAATAAACTGCTACAGAGAAAAGACTGAGAAAAAGATGCAAGACAGGTATGGCAGAATGCATGAACTGGGGTGGGGAAAAGGGAATATGCCTAAATTGGACTGAAAATAATGTATGAAATACACAATACATCAATAAAAGTATTTTATTAAAAAAATTAATGCATGGTCAAGTTGATGTCCATGGGACACAGCTTGAAAACATATGCTTTAATAATCATATTTTATCTGGTGCAGACCTTGAAGGCCTAATGTATCTAACAGAGTTTAACTGAGTATAATTTACTCAATAACCCTCTAAATTTTATAGATTTTTTGTATGTGACATATATAATCATATATACTAAATAAATATATGCAGATGTAGCCTGTATACTGGTATATTTAAGCTAGTTTTTCAGAATTTTAATTTTTTCAAATATTCAGTCAAGCTTTCTATTATAATTTATGTGTAGCATGTATCATGTGAGGACAATGAAAAATTCTATATTTCACAAATTTGCTATTTAGCTTAGGATGGCCTCAAATTCATGAATCTTCTGCCTTAGCCTCACAAGTGCTGGAATCACAGGTGCATGCTGCCTGGCTTTGTGTAAAAACAATGACATTTCAAAGATTTTTTTTCTAGTCATTAGACTTTCAGATTGTGCAAGAGTTTAGAAAGTAATGGGCTTTGTATTTTTACCCTCGATGTATTCAAGTAATTCTGTTTTTACTTATTGAATGAAGATAATGTAGCTACCTATTCATGTTTGTCTAATAAACCTTTTCCCATTTATTTTCTTTGTTGGCATTTTTTACCAACATTTTAATCCTGGGCTGGCAAAATGGCACAGGGGATAAAGGCACTTGCTAACAAGCCTAATGATCTGAGCTTGACTCCCAGGAACCACATGGTAGGAGAGAACCACCTCTCAAAAGTTGTCCTCTGTCCTCCCCATGCTTGCACACACACACACACACACACACACACACAGTGTAGTTTTCAAAATAGTAAAAATTGAATCCAGTCAGTATTTCCAAAACTTGGTAAGGCATAGATCCTATTTTTATAAATTTACCATTCACCTTCTTTCATCCACAGTCTCAGTGTTTTCAGCTCCCATTATGAAAGCTCTGTGTGCTGCTCTTTTAAGTAACTGCATTTCCTAAGTTGGGACAGAAAATGTTGTACCTGTTCAAACTCACAAGCCTCTTACCTCTGGCTTGAGTGTTACAGGCTTGCACAAGCACACCTGGCCAGATCTAGTTTTGAACTGCTAAACTCAAGAAGAAAACATTTCCCCAATGCCCTGCTGTTTGGTAACAGAAATGAAACACACTTTGTTTTGCTCTTGCTCCCCCAAATGTGCCTGTTTCAGCAAATAAAAACAAAAGCTGACTTGTTAAATCTGGTTTTTAAAGGACCAGATTTTAGAATGGGTTCTATGTAGCATCTGGGATACATGCAGAAACATTATTTTTTGCTTATTGAAATTCAAACCTCCTTTGGTAGCCCGCATTTTACATCGCAATCCTACTCTCCTAAGACTTCTATATATAACCTCCTGTGTAAGTTGCCCTGCATAACTATTAAATCTTCTGTATGCAGATTAAGACTGAGCTGCATTCATCTGTGCTCATTAGCAGCCCTTTCATACCGTGACTTCAACATTCCTGTACTCACAGGCACATATATACCCAAAATGTTTCCTCTGCATACCAAAAACATTTCATTGATAAAATTCTTAGGTGATTCAGCCATTTCTAAACCCATATTTTTGAAGATGTTACCCCACTCTCTTCTGACACCTACTGATGTAGCAGTCTTTATCTGTCAACCTCCCTTTCCATAGACAGCCAGAATTTTTCTTCACCCCCTTTTATTCTTCCTAAACTTATTTATTAAAATCTAATGAGTATGCACTTTTATTTCAGGAAAATCTCATTTCTTTAGTCACTGATTATATTTCAAGTACATTTTTTCTTAAAACAATCTCCCTATGTTATATTAATCAGGCTGGCCTCACATTTGCATTCTTCCTGCTTGGTTCTCCTGGGGAGCTGAGGTTTATGGATGCATTACTGCATCTAGCTCCCAACTCTTCTATCTTCCTTAGAAACAGGTTAATCTTTTCATTGAATCTCCATCCCCAGCTCATCATGTCTTTTGTTTCCATTGACATATCCTTTCTTATAATTTAAGATTGTGGCATTAAAAAAAAAAGTCTCACCGGCGAGGTGGCACACGCCGTTAATCCTAGCACTTGGGAGGCAGAGGCAGGCGGATCTTTGTGAGTTTAAGGTCAGCCTGGTCTACAGAGTGAGTTCCAGGACAGCTGGGGCTACAGAGAGACCCTGTCTCGAAAAGACCAAAAAAAAAAGTCTCATGCAGCCCAGGCTGGCCTCCCAACTTGCTATGAATGTAGTTGAGGCTGAGCTTAAACTCCTGATCCTTCTTTCTCTACCTTCCAAGTGCTGGAATTACAGGTATGGGCCATCTCGTCCACCTTATCACAGTGTTTGATGTTCTACAAAGTCAAGTCTACTCCTGCTGCCTTTTTTCTGACAGCGTTCATTTCCCGGAAGTCCTCTTCACTCTACTTCTGTTACTTTGTTGGTTTTCCTATACTTAAGGACTTCCAGTGTAGCTCCACTAACTTTTCTAGTATGTTATTATGCTATTTTTAAAATATCTACTAGAGTCAAAACAACCCAATTATAGCATTCTAAGCCTTCAGGGTGACACTCTGTTCTTTGGCATTACGTTTCTCCATTTTCCCCAAATAGCTTTTTTTTAACTTTGCCCTGTCTTTGGGAGTAATGGCTAGGCATTTACAAAGAACTTGAATGTTAAAAAAAGAAAAACCAAAGAACTTGAATATTTAGCGTGCATGGTGGCACATGCCTTTAAACCCAGCACTGGGGAGGCAGAGGCAGGTGGATCTCCATGAGTTCAAAGCCAGCCTGGTCTACATAGTGAGTTTCAGACCAGATGGGGCTATAGGGAGACTCTGTCTCAAAAATACCAAATAAAAAGGACTGGCATATTCCTACTGACTCCATTTTCAGACTGTCCAAATTCTCCTGTAAAGAGATTAACCTGAAGTTTCATTCCTGCTGAGCTTAGATTCTGAACAAATGGATAATACTCTGTTTTTAACACTCACTGTTAACCTTTGTCTATAACTTTCCTAGAGAATCTAAATCTACTTTATTTGATGTCTGAACCTATGAATAAATGTATAAAATGTGAGATGGGCTAAAGTGAGATGCAATCACCTTATACTGCAGCTCCAAACAGAATGGTCCCCAGGCTTTCTGATTGTTAGAAATAACAGCTCTATTATGTACTGTCTAAGACACAGTGATACTACAATTTCCTATCTTTTATTAGGTGGCTTGTGCTGCATAGGAAATCGAATCCCACTGATCTTGGAGTTAATTCTTCCATATTTAAGTCCAGGTTATCTACCAGCTTACATTTCAAGTTTGGCATGCTTCATCTTTTCTGTGACTTCCTAAGGACTTCACAAGGAAGTCAAGAGATGCTGTTTCAAAGATGGTTGGCCAGCTCTGACTCAACTCAAACTTAAGTTTCTGAAGTCAGTGAAAATACAAAGTTGAACATATGTTACAAATTTATTCACATTAAAATGCACTGAAAAAGGACAATGAAACAGGATGAAGTTTTCTCCCTAATTTTTCTATATATGATTAGGCATCATATTTATAGTAAAGAAAATATTTTTATTTTAAACACACAGCAATCCTAAGGGTCTCCTCTTAACACTAATTATTAGGAAATAGGGGAAGCTGTAAATGTTTGGCATTAGTTATCTATAAGATTTTTTTCCCAACAGCAAATATTGAGTTTAAAGGTTGTTCTAGTTTGTCTTCTTTTTTTTTAATAATTTTTATTAATTTTATTTATTTCTGTATGTGTATGAATGTACTGTTTGCATGCAAGTCTGTGCACCCATGTCGTGCAATGCCACGGAGGTCAGAAGAGGGTGTGGGATTCCCCTGGAACTGGAGTTCTCCTGGAATTGGAGTTTCGGACGGTTCTCGGCCGCCATGTGGGTGCTGGGGATCGAACCCAGGTCCTCTGCAAGAGCGGTCGGCGCTCTTAACCGCTAGGCCATATCTCCAGCCCCTAGTTTGTCTTCTATTGCTGTGACAATACACTCTGACCGACACCAACTTGGGGAGGAAAGGGTTTATTTAGCTTACATCTCCTGGGTCACAGCTCATCATTTAGGGAGCCCAAGGCAGGAACTCAGGGCAGGAACCTGGAGGCAGGAGCTGAAGCACAGGCCATGGAGGAATGCTGTTCACTGGCTTGCTCCCCTGGCTCATACCCAGCCTGCCTTCTTTCTTTCTTTTTTTTTTTTT
>VZQC01007452.1:712078-737105 GCA_009823505.1 Rhizomys pruinosus
TTTCACTTCAGGTTCTGGTCTCTTGTTACTTACAGCTGATTCTTCAGCCCCAGCTGACCAGAACCCACAGATTACAGTCCTGATGATCTCTGTTCCCCTTTGAAACTAGAAACTTCACAAGCCAGGCCTCCATCTTCTACAAATCCTTCAGTAAAACTGCTCCAAGCTCCACAGCAACAATCTTTAGGCATTCAATGATCTTCCCAGCCCAAAGTTCCAAACGCCTCCACAATCCTTCCCCAAAACACCAAGGTCAGGTCTGTCACAGCAATACCCCACTATTCTGGTACCAATTTCTGTTCTAGTTTGTCTTCCATTGCTGTGACAAAACACTCTGACCGACACCAACTTGGAGAGGAAAGGGTTTATTTAGCTTACATCTCCTGGGTCACAGTTCATCACTCAGGGAGCCCAAGGCAGGAACTCAGGGCAGGAACCTGGAGGCAGGAGCTGAAGCACAGGCCATGGAGGAATGCTGTTCACTGGCTTGCTCTCCTGGCTTATGCCCAGCCTGCCTTCTTATACTGTACACAACAACCTGCCCAGGGTGGCACACCACTCATTGTGGGCTGGGCCCTCCCAGGCCAATCCAATGGAGCCAATTCCCCAATTGAGGCTCCCTCAACCCGGTGTGTCAAGTTGACACTAAAGCTATCCAGCACAAAGGTCAAGCTTTGCTTAATGCTGTTGAATAAATGAACAAGAGTTACAGTTTCCCTTCTGTGATAACTATGGAGAACTGAAATCCAATCAACCCCTTTACAGTATTTGTGACACTTAAACTTTTCTGTCCCATATGGACTCTGATGAATTAAAAAAGCCAAGCTATGACTGAAACCCTTACCGCAGGTTGCACATCAGCGAGGCTTTTCTTCTGTATAGACCCACTGATGGATGGGAATACTGCAGCTGTGACCCGAAGCCCTTCCCACAGCAATCGCATCTGTAAGGTTTCTCTACTGATGGATGGGAATACTGCAGCTGTGACCTGAAGCCCTTCCCACAGCAATCGCATCTGTAAGGTTTCTCTACTGATGGATGGGAATACTGCAGCTGTGACCTGAAGCCCTTCCCACAGCAATCGCATCTGTAAGGTTTCTCTTCTGTGTGGACTCTGATGAACAGATGTGAATGCTGACTGAGCCCCTTAACCACACCTTTCACAGTTATAGGCTTTCTCCCCAGTGAGCACCCTTTGGTGACTGTGAAGCTTTGAACTCTTGCTGAATCCTTTCCCACATTCATGACAAATATAGGGCTTCTCCCCCTTATGGTCTCTCTGGTGAATGAGAAGATCTGAACTGTGGCTTGAAGTGCTTTCCACAGCTGTCACATTTATAAGGCCTCTCTCCTGTGTGCACTCTCTGATGGATTGGAAGATTTGAGCACTGGGTAAATCCCTTACCACAGTCGTTGCATTTACACAGCTTCTCTTCTGTGTGGACTAACTGATGGATTCAAAGATTTGAGCTCTGACTGAAGCCCCCTCCAGACTCCTTGCACTTATATGGTTTCTCGCCTGTGTGGACTCTGGTGAACATGAAGTACTGAACTCTGACTAAAACCCTTACCACACTGATACGCTTAAAAGGATTCTGGTGAATGTGAAGTAGAGTTCTACTGAGGGTCTTGCCACACTTCAATTTATAAAATTTCTCTATGTGAACACTTTGACTCTGAAGACAGACATGAGGGAATCTCTGACCACAAGCATCACAGGTATAGGAGATTCCCATGTGAACTCTTTGATGAAAGTGAACTCGAGCTCTGATTGAAGTCACTGCCATCTCCACCACAGCCTCTTAACTATGTGCATTCTTGGATGTCTAGACAGGCCTGGTTTCTGAGAGAAGCATGCTGCATGTGTGGCATATGGGTAGAGCTTTTTCCACATTGATTTCTCTCATAGAGAACACACTGTGAATTCTAGTAATAAACTTTACATTTTTTATTTTTTTATTTTTTAATAATAGGTAATAAGTAATGAATACAGGCATCCTTCATGCAAAACCAATTTGCAAGCAGCTATGCCCAAACTTATACAGCCCAAGGCCCCCATTGTCCAGCTGGGGGAGCTTATATGTACTATCATGTTGATCAAATAAGAGTTCAGTCTATGTTTCTGTAGTTTCGTAGTTCACCCCAATTGCAGCCCTTACATTCTATCACACCCTCTTTTCCACAGATTGTTCCCTAGGCTTTAGAAAAGGGACACGAGTGGGCAAGAAGCAAAGCAGTCTATTTTCTCTGGAGATGTCGTTTTGGAATCTCATCAGTTCAGGCTGATAACCTTTACATTTTTTTTTACATTCACAGTATTTCTCTTCCAGAATCTTTCACTAGGTCATTTTGGCATATGTCCCCAATGTACCATCTACTGGGACATAAGACTGAACTATGAGCTGCTGGGCTTTTTCAACAGAGAAACTTTTCCTAGATGTGCTACCTTGGTATCTGTTACCACTAAAACTGTATCAGATACAGAAAATATACATCTGAAAGATCCCCATTCCTAGGAAACACATCTACAGTTGATCCTCTACATGCAGAATGAGGGGAGGAGAGAAAAACGAGTGCATGCCTCAATTCTCACCAGTGAAGCTTCCTTACACAATAGTGTTATGCAAATGGAAGGCCACAACTAATCAAGCTTCAAACAATGGGAACCTCCAGACTGTGTATCACTGTATAGGAACCCCATGTTAAACTTCATCCACCCATGGCTCAGGGAGCATGTGGAAGAGGGGGAAGAAAGATTGTAAGCCAGAGCTGGTGCATGAACATAGAGAAGTAATGGCTGGCAGTCAACTGTAAGCTCTCACAGGTAAACTTGTGACAATGTTGGCATCAGACATGGAACCCAGGCCAACTCAGACAAGCTCTCAGAGTGGAGCAAAAGAAATGGGGGGGGGGCTGGCCCTTGACTGAGAACTACAAGAGACTTGAGTACTGTTGGGTGAGGAAGAGTATGCCTTGCCTAGGATTTCTAGATGAGACACCAGTGGATCTATTTGCATAGATGGACATCTGGGTTTGGGAGCTTGACTGAATAGGGCTTAGCTTAGATATTCTAATACATGAATTCTGAGGGAGCAGGGGCATGGGGGTGGGGGCACTGGGTTTTATTTGGAATCATTGTATGAGTTGTATAAATGCTCAATAAAAAAATTTTATATAAAAAAACTACAGGAGTCACTCCTGTAGCTTTATGTACCATGCTCTTCAGCGTTTTTTGTTTCCAGGGACTGAAAACATGAAGTTCCTCCAGCTTTTACCTTCAAAAGTCATTTCAGAGTTCCCATACCCTATTACTCCTGCAGAGAGAATTAACCATTCCTGATACAGAGAAAGGTCATGTTGTTTCAGGTCTTTGGAATATACCTCTTGAATCATTTCCTTATAATTGTGATTTTCATGTATCTGACTACCAGCATTTCTCCAATCTTTCCAGCAGGAAAACTATTCATATTCTGTCTGAATCTTTCCTCTTGTGTGATGGTTATTTCTAACTGTCTGATCTTCCTTTAGACACACGTGGCAGTAGTCCACATGATCTTCTTCCCTCCTTGCACCTGCTGGCAGTTCTAACGAACTACAAGTTTCAAGGCTGTCTCCTGCCTGCAGGTAGACAGTCTCTGGGCCTAGCTCCTAGCAAGAAGAGGGAAGGGGGACCGTGGGAGATTACCCATGGAAAAAGAAAGACAAAGAAAGACAGACACAGAGTCAGAAAGCCCGGGAGAATAGACTCGAGTTTAATGTTGGAACTCAAGGCTTTTATACTAACGCAGGCATGGGCTGGGACATGTACACACAATTGGGGACTGGGGCAGGTAATTGGGACAAGGGAACTTCAGGCTATAATCCAGATCAAAGTTCTTTCCTGAGAGATCAAAAGACAGTCCAGGCTATCACAGGTCTGTGAAAATAACAGCAAGGATCAAGACCTTGGCTGTTAGGTAACTGCTTTTTTTTTTTTTTTTTTTTTTTGTCTTTTCGAGACAGGGTCTCCCTGCAGCCCCAGCTGTCCTAGAACTCACCTTGTAGACCAAGCTGGCCTTGAACTGGCAAAGATCCGCCTGTCTCTGCCTCCCAAGTGCTAGGATTAAAGGCGTGCAACTGTTTTAGGTGCTTCTGCCAAAAGAATTCCTACACTTGTAGTGTCCAGATCTTGTTCAGGTTTCCTAGGCAAATAAGAAGACATGTTAACACTGTTATCAAGGTTTTTTTATAAAGTGTCATGTATCTGAATCAACATTCTGCAGAATAAGAATATCTGTGTGGGTAAGAGCAGAGACAAAATGCTGTGGCTCTGGTTACCCCATTTATGTCTGGAGTTCACTTATTTTGTTCATGCATGCATTCATTCTATAAATACATCTTGAACATCTATGTATTGGGCACTATTATAAATAAAGGAATTGCTTCATGAAAATAGTCTTAAAGACTGAGCTCTAATGAATTATTTGGAGCATTAATCTGAGATATGTTGTTTCAATAATATATAATAATATACATAACATATATAATACATGAACAGTATATATTGTTATACAACTGTGTGGCAGAATATATGGGGAAATGGCTGCATTAACTCCCTGTTTTACCTATATCTCTAGGGAGTTTGCTTTCCATTCTTTCTCAAAGTTTGTTCTCAGAGACCATCACCAGAATAATAACAAAAGTTTCACAAGAAGAAACTTGAACAGTGTTTGTCTTGTCTAGCTGCTTATGAAAGTATCATGACCATCACTGTGGAAATGGACATGGGCTCACTTAAAGAGGTACAGATGGCCATGGGCTAGCTCACTTAAAGAGGCACAGATGGGGGGCTGGAGAGATGGCCTAGCAGTTAAGAGCGCCAACCGCTCTTACAGAGGACCCGGGTTAGATCCCCAGCACCCACATGGCGGCCGAGAACCATCTGAAACTCCAATTCCAGAGAACTCCAGTTCCAGGGGAATCAGACACCCTCTTCTGACCTCCGCAGCATTGCACACACCTGCATGCAGACAGTACATTCATACACATACAGAAATTTTTAAAAAGAGGCACAGATGGCCATGGGCTAGCTCACTTAAAGAGGGACAGTCTTTGTATCCCACATTCCCACCGGCATTGAGCCAACTGCTAGACATGGACACCAAGCCAGCCTGCCTCATCTCAAATCATCCAACCCCAACAAATCCCTCTATGATGAAAGTCTCAATAGGAATTATGGGGAAAAAAGTTTGTTTTAAGCCACTGTTTTATAGCAAAACTTGTTCAAACAGTATAAAGGCAGAACAAATTTTGTACCACAGAAAACTGACTGTGTAGTATGATGTACCTTACACTGGTAAATTGTCATGTGTTATTTGAGCTTACTGAGATGCTGTCCCTGGAATCAGGATTGCCACCCTCTGCATTTCAGATACAAGCATGTTTACTTCTAAGTATTGTCTAAGACCTATTGTCTTGGGGATGGGCTGGCCTCCCTAATTCCTGGACATAAAGGAAAAAGAACTCCTAATCTCAGTGTTGGAGAGATAGATAGGAGACAGGAGAATCCTGGAACTCTCTAGCCATCTAGTCCAGCCTAATTGGTGAGCTCCAGAACAATGAGAGACCCTATTTTTTTGTTTGTTTTTTCAAGACAGGGTCTCCCTGTAGCCCCAGCTGTCCTGGAACTCACTCTGTAGACCAGGCTGGCCTTGAACTCACAAAGATCCACCTGCCTCTGCCTCCCCAGTGCTAGGACTAAAAGCGTGCACCACCACGCCCAGCCCATAAAAGGAGATGGATAGCACCCCTGAGAATGATGTTCAAGATTGTACTCTGGACTACACACACACACACACACACACACACACACACAGCACAGCACAGCACATGCACATACACATGTGCACACATACGTGCATTCAAATAATGTTTGTAATATGAATACTAAAGGAGAAAGAATTATGAAGGATAACTAGTCTTAAGTAATGACCTGTGTGAAACTCAAACCAGATCTGATTAAACTTTGCTGTATATACATTCTTCAAGACTTTGGATCAATAATATTTTAACGTGAAAATTTCCAAACATCACAAGAGTAAAGGGGAGCTTGGGAGCTGGGGCCTCGAGGGCGGGACCCGGGCGCTGGGCCAGAGGGTCCGGAGAGTCCGGCGGCCAGGGCGGCTGCGCCTTTGGGCAGGATACCCAGAAGCCACCTGGGCGAGTAGCTTGGGAGCTGGGGCCTCGAGGGCGGGACCCGGGCGCTGGGCCAGAGGGTCCGGAGAGTCCGGCGGCCAGGGCGGCTGCGCCTTTGGGCAGGATACCCAGAAGCCACCTGGGCGAGTAGCTTGGGAGCTGGGGCCTTGAGGGCGGGACCCGGGCGCTGGGCCAGAGGGTCCGGAGAGTCCGGCGGCCAGGGCGGCTGCGCCTTTGGGCAGGATACCCAGAAGCCACCTGGGCGAGTAGCTTGGGAGCTGGGGCCTTGAGGGCGGGACCCGGGCGCTGGGCCAGAGGGTCCGGAGAGTCCGGCGGCCAGGGCGGCTGCGCCTTTGGGCAGGATACCCAGAAGCCACCTGGGCGAGTAGCTTGGGAGCTGGGGCCTTGAGGGCGGGACCCGGGCGCTGGGCCAGAGGGTCCGGAGAGTCCGGCGGCCAGGGCGGCTGCGCCTTTGGGCAGGATACCCAGAAGCCACCTGGGCGAGTAGCTTGGGAGCTGGGGCCTTGAGGGCGGGACCCGGGCGCTGGGCCAGAGGGTCCGGAGAGTCCGGCGGCCAGGGCGGCTGCGCCTTTGGGCAGGATACCCAGAAGCCACCTGGGCGAGTAGCTTGGGAGCTGGGGCCTTGAGGGCGGGACCCGGGCGCTGGGCCAGAGGGTCCGGAGAGTCCGGCGGCCAGGGCGGCTGCGCCTTTGGGCAGGATACCCAGAAGCCACCTGGGCGAGTAGCTTGGGAGCTGGGGCCTTGAGGGCGGGACCCGGGCGCTGGGCCAGAGGGTCCGGAGAGTCCGGCGGCCAGGGCGGCTGCGCCTTTGGGCAGGATACCCAGAAGCCACCTGGGCGAGTAGCTTGGGAGCTGGGGCCTTGAGGGCGGGACCCGGGCGCTGGGCCAGAGGGTCCGGAGAGTCCGGCGGCCAGGGCGGCTGCGCCTTTGGGCAGGATACCCAGAAGCCACCTGGGCGAGTAGCTTGGGAGCTGGGGCCTTGAGGGCGGGACCCGGGCGCTGGGCCAGAGGGTCCGGAGAGTCCGGCGGCCAGGGCGGCTGCGCCTTTGGGCAGGATACCCAGAAGCCACCTGGGCGAGTAGCTTGGGAGCTGGGGCCTTGAGGGCGGGACCCGGGCGCTGGGCCAGAGGGTCCGGAGAGTCCGGCGGCCAGGGCGGCTGCGCCTTTGGGCAGGATACCCAGAAGCCACCTGGGCGAGTAGCTTGGGAGCTGGGGCCTTGAGGGCGGGACCCGGGCGCTGGGCCAGAGGGTCCGGAGAGTCCGGCGGCCAGGGCGGCTGCGCCTTTGGGCAGGATACCCAGAAGCCACCTGGGCGAGTAGCTTGGGAGCTGGGGCCTTGAGGGCGGGACCCGGGCGCTGGGCCAGAGGGTCCGGAGAGTCCGGCGGCCAGGGCGGCTGCGCCTTTGGGCAGGATACCCAGAAGCCACCTGGGCGAGTAGCTTGGGAGCTGGGGCCTTGAGGGCGGGACCCGGGCGCTGGGCCAGAGGGTCCGGAGAGTCCGGCGGCCAGGGCGGCTGCGCCTTTGGGCAGGATACCCAGAAGCCACCTGGGCGAGTAGCTTGGGAGCTGGGGCCTTGAGGGCGGGACCCGGGCGCTGGGCCAGAGGGTCCGGAGAGTCCGGCGGCCAGGGCGGCTGCGCCTTTGGGCAGGATACCCAGAAGCCACCTGGGCGAGTAGCTTGGGAGCTGGGGCCTTGAGGGCGGGACCCGGGCGCTGGGCCAGAGGGTCCGGAGAGTCCGGCGGCCAGGGCGGCTGCGCCTTTGGGCAGGATACCCAGAAGCCACCTGGGCGAGTAGCTTGGGAGCTGGGGCCTTGAGGGCGGGACCCGGGCGCTGGGCCAGAGGGTCCGGAGAGTCCGGCGGCCAGGGCGGCTGCGCCTTTGGGCAGGATACCCAGAAGCCACCTGGGCGAGTAGCTTGGGAGCTGGGGCCTTGAGGGCGGGACCCGGGCGCTGGGCCAGAGGGTCCGGAGAGTCCGGCGGCCAGGGCGGCTGCGCCTTTGGGCAGGATACCCAGAAGCCACCTGGGCGAGTAGCTTGGGAGCTGGGGCCTTGAGGGCGGGACCCGGGCGCTGGGCCAGAGGGTCCGGAGAGTCCGGCGGCCAGGGCGGCTGCGCCTTTGGGCAGGATACCCAGAAGCCACCTGGGCGAGTAGCTTGGGAGCTGGGGCCTTGAGGGCGGGACCCGGGCGCTGGGCCAGAGGGTCCGGAGAGTCCGGCGGCCAGGGCGGCTGCGCCTTTGGGCAGGATACCCAGAAGCCACCTGGGCGAGTAGCTTGGGAGCTGGGGCCTTGAGGGCGGGACCCGGGCGCTGGGCCAGAGGGTCCGGAGAGTCCGGCGGCCAGGGCGGCTGCGCCTTTGGGCAGGATACCCAGAAGCCACCTGGGCGAGTAGCTTGGGAGCTGGGGCCTTGAGGGCGGGACCCGGGCGCTGGGCCAGAGGGTCCGGAGAGTCCGGCGGCCAGGGCGGCTGCGCCTTTGGGCAGGATACCCAGAAGCCACCTGGGCGAGTAGCTTGGGAGCTGGGGCCTTGAGGGCGGGACCCGGGCGCTGGGCCAGAGGGTCCGGAGAGTCCGGCGGCCAGGGCGGCTGCGCCTTTGGGCAGGATACCCAGAAGCCACCTGGGCGAGTAGCTTGGGAGCTGGGGCCTTGAGGGCGGGACCCGGGCGCTGGGCCAGAGGGTCCGGAGAGTCCGGCGGCCAGGGCGGCTGCGCCTTTGGGCAGGATACCCAGAAGCCACCTGGGCGAGTAGCTTGGGAGCTGGGGCCTTGAGGGCGGGACCCGGGCGCTGGGCCAGAGGGTCCGGAGAGTCCGGCGGCCAGGGCGGCTGCGCCTTTGGGCAGGATACCCAGAAGCCACCTGGGCGAGTAGCTTGGGAGCTGGGGCCTTGAGGGCGGGACCCGGGCGCTGGGCCAGAGGGTCCGGAGAGTCCGGCGGCCAGGGCGGCTGCGCCTTTGGGCAGGATACCCAGAAGCCACCTGGGCGAGTAGCTTGGGAGCTGGGGCCTTGAGGGCGGGACCCGGGCGCTGGGCCAGAGGGTCCGGAGAGTCCGGCGGCCAGGGCGGCTGCGCCTTTGGGCAGGATACCCAGAAGCCACCTGGGCGAGTAGCTTGGGAGCTGGGGCCTTGAGGGCGGGACCCGGGCGCTGGGCCAGAGGGTCCGGAGAGTCCGGCGGCCAGGGCGGCTGCGCCTTTGGGCAGGATACCCAGAAGCCACCTGGGCGAGTAGCTTGGGAGCTGGGGCCTTGAGGGCGGGACCCGGGCGCTGGGCCAGAGGGTCCGGAGAGTCCGGCGGCCAGGGCGGCTGCGCCTTTGGGCAGGATACCCAGAAGCCACCTGGGCGAGTAGCTTGGGAGCTGGGGCCTTGAGGGCGGGACCCGGGCGCTGGGCCAGAGGGTCCGGAGAGTCCGGCGGCCAGGGCGGCTGCGCCTTTGGGCAGGATACCCAGAAGCCACCTGGGCGAGTAGCTTGGGAGCTGGGGCCTTGAGGGCGGGACCCGGGCGCTGGGCCAGAGGGTCCGGAGAGTCCGGCGGCCAGGGCGGCTGCGCCTTTGGGCAGGATACCCAGAAGCCACCTGGGCGAGTAGCTTGGGAGCTGGGGCCTTGAGGGCGGGACCCGGGCGCTGGGCCAGAGGGTCCGGAGAGTCCGGCGGCCAGGGCGGCTGCGCCTTTGGGCAGGATACCCAGAAGCCACCTGGGCGAGTAGCTTGGGAGCTGGGGCCTTGAGGGCGGGACCCGGGCGCTGGGCCAGAGGGTCCGGAGAGTCCGGCGGCCAGGGCGGCTGCGCCTTTGGGCAGGATACCCAGAAGCCACCTGGGCGAGTAGCTTGGGAGCTGGGGCCTTGAGGGCGGGACCCGGGCGCTGGGCCAGAGGGTCCGGAGAGTCCGGCGGCCAGGGCGGCTGCGCCTTTGGGCAGGATACCCAGAAGCCACCTGGGCGAGTAGCTTGGGAGCTGGGGCCTTGAGGGCGGGACCCGGGCGCTGGGCCAGAGGGTCCGGAGAGTCCGGCGGCCAGGGCGGCTGCGCCTTTGGGCAGGATACCCAGAAGCCACCTGGGCGAGTAGCTTGGGAGCTGGGGCCTTGAGGGCGGGACCCGGGCGCTGGGCCAGAGGGTCCGGAGAGTCCGGCGGCCAGGGCGGCTGCGCCTTTGGGCAGGATACCCAGAAGCCACCTGGGCGAGTAGCTTGGGAGCTGGGGCCTTGAGGGCGGGACCCGGGCGCTGGGCCAGAGGGTCCGGAGAGTCCGGCGGCCAGGGCGGCTGCGCCTTTGGGCAGGATACCCAGAAGCCACCTGGGCGAGTAGCTTGGGAGCTGGGGCCTTGAGGGCGGGACCCGGGCGCTGGGCCAGAGGGTCCGGAGAGTCCGGCGGCCAGGGCGGCTGCGCCTTTGGGCAGGATACCCAGAAGCCACCTGGGCGAGTAGCTTGGGAGCTGGGGCCTTGAGGGCGGGACCCGGGCGCTGGGCCAGAGGGTCCGGAGAGTCCGGCGGCCAGGGCGGCTGCGCCTTTGGGCAGGATACCCAGAAGCCACCTGGGCGAGTAGCTTGGGAGCTGGGGCCTTGAGGGCGGGACCCGGGCGCTGGGCCAGAGGGTCCGGAGAGTCCGGCGGCCAGGGCGGCTGCGCCTTTGGGCAGGATACCCAGAAGCCACCTGGGCGAGTAGCTTGGGAGCTGGGGCCTTGAGGGCGGGACCCGGGCGCTGGGCCAGAGGGTCCGGAGAGTCCGGCGGCCAGGGCGGCTGCGCCTTTGGGCAGGATACCCAGAAGCCACCTGGGCGAGTAGCTTGGGAGCTGGGGCCTTGAGGGCGGGACCCGGGCGCTGGGCCAGAGGGTCCGGAGAGTCCGGCGGCCAGGGCGGCTGCGCCTTTGGGCAGGATACCCAGAAGCCACCTGGGCGAGTAGCTTGGGAGCTGGGGCCTTGAGGGCGGGACCCGGGCGCTGGGCCAGAGGGTCCGGAGAGTCCGGCGGCCAGGGCGGCTGCGCCTTTGGGCAGGATACCCAGAAGCCACCTGGGCGAGTAGCTTGGGAGCTGGGGCCTTGAGGGCGGGACCCGGGCGCTGGGCCAGAGGGTCCGGAGAGTCCGGCGGCCAGGGCGGCTGCGCCTTTGGGCAGGATACCCAGAAGCCACCTGGGCGAGTAGCTTGGGAGCTGGGGCCTTGAGGGCGGGACCCGGGCGCTGGGCCAGAGGGTCCGGAGAGTCCGGCGGCCAGGGCGGCTGCGCCTTTGGGCAGGATACCCAGAAGCCACCTGGGCGAGTAGCTTGGGAGCTGGGGCCTTGAGGGCGGGACCCGGGCGCTGGGCCAGAGGGTCCGGAGAGTCCGGCGGCCAGGGCGGCTGCGCCTTTGGGCAGGATACCCAGAAGCCACCTGGGCGAGTAGCTTGGGAGCTGGGGCCTTGAGGGCGGGACCCGGGCGCTGGGCCAGAGGGTCCGGAGAGTCCGGCGGCCAGGGCGGCTGCGCCTTTGGGCAGGATACCCAGAAGCCACCTGGGCGAGTAGCTTGGGAGCTGGGGCCTTGAGGGCGGGACCCGGGCGCTGGGCCAGAGGGTCCGGAGAGTCCGGCGGCCAGGGCGGCTGCGCCTTTGGGCAGGATACCCAGAAGCCACCTGGGCGAGTAGCTTGGGAGCTGGGGCCTTGAGGGCGGGACCCGGGCGCTGGGCCAGAGGGTCCGGAGAGTCCGGCGGCCAGGGCGGCTGCGCCTTTGGGCAGGATACCCAGAAGCCACCTGGGCGAGTAGCTTGGGAGCTGGGGCCTTGAGGGCGGGACCCGGGCGCTGGGCCAGAGGGTCCGGAGAGTCCGGCGGCCAGGGCGGCTGCGCCTTTGGGCAGGATACCCAGAAGCCACCTGGGCGAGTAGCTTGGGAGCTGGGGCCTTGAGGGCGGGACCCGGGCGCTGGGCCAGAGGGTCCGGAGAGTCCGGCGGCCAGGGCGGCTGCGCCTTTGGGCAGGATACCCAGAAGCCACCTGGGCGAGTAGCTTGGGAGCTGGGGCCTTGAGGGCGGGACCCGGGCGCTGGGCCAGAGGGTCCGGAGAGTCCGGCGGCCAGGGCGGCTGCGCCTTTGGGCAGGATACCCAGAAGCCACCTGGGCGAGTAGCTTGGGAGCTGGGGCCTTGAGGGCGGGACCCGGGCGCTGGGCCAGAGGGTCCGGAGAGTCCGGCGGCCAGGGCGGCTGCGCCTTTGGGCAGGATACCCAGAAGCCACCTGGGCGAGTAGCTTGGGAGCTGGGGCCTTGAGGGCGGGACCCGGGCGCTGGGCCAGAGGGTCCGGAGAGTCCGGCGGCCAGGGCGGCTGCGCCTTTGGGCAGGATACCCAGAAGCCACCTGGGCGAGTAGCTTGGGAGCTGGGGCCTTGAGGGCGGGACCCGGGCGCTGGGCCAGAGGGTCCGGAGAGTCCGGCGGCCAGGGCGGCTGCGCCTTTGGGCAGGATACCCAGAAGCCACCTGGGCGAGTAGCTTGGGAGCTGGGGCCTTGAGGGCGGGACCCGGGCGCTGGGCCAGAGGGTCCGGAGAGTCCGGCGGCCAGGGCGGCTGCGCCTTTGGGCAGGATACCCAGAAGCCACCTGGGCGAGTAGCTTGGGAGCTGGGGCCTTGAGGGCGGGACCCGGGCGCTGGGCCAGAGGGTCCGGAGAGTCCGGCGGCCAGGGCGGCTGCGCCTTTGGGCAGGATACCCAGAAGCCACCTGGGCGAGTAGCTTGGGAGCTGGGGCCTTGAGGGCGGGACCCGGGCGCTGGGCCAGAGGGTCCGGAGAGTCCGGCGGCCAGGGCGGCTGCGCCTTTGGGCAGGATACCCAGAAGCCACCTGGGCGAGTAGCTTGGGAGCTGGGGCCTTGAGGGCGGGACCCGGGCGCTGGGCCAGAGGGTCCGGAGAGTCCGGCGGCCAGGGCGGCTGCGCCTTTGGGCAGGATACCCAGAAGCCACCTGGGCGAGTAGCTTGGGAGCTGGGGCCTTGAGGGCGGGACCCGGGCGCTGGGCCAGAGGGTCCGGAGAGTCCGGCGGCCAGGGCGGCTGCGCCTTTGGGCAGGATACCCAGAAGCCACCTGGGCGAGTAGCTTGGGAGCTGGGGCCTTGAGGGCGGGACCCGGGCGCTGGGCCAGAGGGTCCGGAGAGTCCGGCGGCCAGGGCGGCTGCGCCTTTGGGCAGGATACCCAGAAGCCACCTGGGCGAGTAGCTTGGGAGCTGGGGCCTTGAGGGCGGGACCCGGGCGCTGGGCCAGAGGGTCCGGAGAGTCCGGCGGCCAGGGCGGCTGCGCCTTTGGGCAGGATACCCAGAAGCCACCTGGGCGAGTAGCTTGGGAGCTGGGGCCTTGAGGGCGGGACCCGGGCGCTGGGCCAGAGGGTCCGGAGAGTCCGGCGGCCAGGGCGGCTGCGCCTTTGGGCAGGATACCCAGAAGCCACCTGGGCGAGTAGCTTGGGAGCTGGGGCCTTGAGGGCGGGACCCGGGCGCTGGGCCAGAGGGTCCGGAGAGTCCGGCGGCCAGGGCGGCTGCGCCTTTGGGCAGGATACCCAGAAGCCACCTGGGCGAGTAGCTTGGGAGCTGGGGCCTTGAGGGCGGGACCCGGGCGCTGGGCCAGAGGGTCCGGAGAGTCCGGCGGCCAGGGCGGCTGCGCCTTTGGGCAGGATACCCAGAAGCCACCTGGGCGAGTAGCTTGGGAGCTGGGGCCTTGAGGGCGGGACCCGGGCGCTGGGCCAGAGGGTCCGGAGAGTCCGGCGGCCAGGGCGGCTGCGCCTTTGGGCAGGATACCCAGAAGCCACCTGGGCGAGTAGCTTGGGAGCTGGGGCCTTGAGGGCGGGACCCGGGCGCTGGGCCAGAGGGTCCGGAGAGTCCGGCGGCCAGGGCGGCTGCGCCTTTGGGCAGGATACCCAGAAGCCACCTGGGCGAGTAGCTTGGGAGCTGGGGCCTTGAGGGCGGGACCCGGGCGCTGGGCCAGAGGGTCCGGAGAGTCCGGCGGCCAGGGCGGCTGCGCCTTTGGGCAGGATACCCAGAAGCCACCTGGGCGAGTAGCTTGGGAGCTGGGGCCTTGAGGGCGGGACCCGGGCGCTGGGCCAGAGGGTCCGGAGAGTCCGGCGGCCAGGGCGGCTGCGCCTTTGGGCAGGATACCCAGAAGCCACCTGGGCGAGTAGCTTGGGAGCTGGGGCCTTGAGGGCGGGACCCGGGCGCTGGGCCAGAGGGTCCGGAGAGTCCGGCGGCCAGGGCGGCTGCGCCTTTGGGCAGGATACCCAGAAGCCACCTGGGCGAGTAGCTTGGGAGCTGGGGCCTTGAGGGCGGGACCCGGGCGCTGGGCCAGAGGGTCCGGAGAGTCCGGCGGCCAGGGCGGCTGCGCCTTTGGGCAGGATACCCAGAAGCCACCTGGGCGAGTAGCTTGGGAGCTGGGGCCTTGAGGGCGGGACCCGGGCGCTGGGCCAGAGGGTCCGGAGAGTCCGGCGGCCAGGGCGGCTGCGCCTTTGGGCAGGATACCCAGAAGCCACCTGGGCGAGTAGCTTGGGAGCTGGGGCCTTGAGGGCGGGACCCGGGCGCTGGGCCAGAGGGTCCGGAGAGTCCGGCGGCCAGGGCGGCTGCGCCTTTGGGCAGGATACCCAGAAGCCACCTGGGCGAGTAGCTTGGGAGCTGGGGCCTTGAGGGCGGGACCCGGGCGCTGGGCCAGAGGGTCCGGAGAGTCCGGCGGCCAGGGCGGCTGCGCCTTTGGGCAGGATACCCAGAAGCCACCTGGGCGAGTAGCTTGGGAGCTGGGGCCTTGAGGGCGGGACCCGGGCGCTGGGCCAGAGGGTCCGGAGAGTCCGGCGGCCAGGGCGGCTGCGCCTTTGGGCAGGATACCCAGAAGCCACCTGGGCGAGTAGCTTGGGAGCTGGGGCCTTGAGGGCGGGACCCGGGCGCTGGGCCAGAGGGTCCGGAGAGTCCGGCGGCCAGGGCGGCTGCGCCTTTGGGCAGGATACCCAGAAGCCACCTGGGCGAGTAGCTTGGGAGCTGGGGCCTTGAGGGCGGGACCCGGGCGCTGGGCCAGAGGGTCCGGAGAGTCCGGCGGCCAGGGCGGCTGCGCCTTTGGGCAGGATACCCAGAAGCCACCTGGGCGAGTAGCTTGGGAGCTGGGGCCTTGAGGGCGGGACCCGGGCGCTGGGCCAGAGGGTCCGGAGAGTCCGGCGGCCAGGGCGGCTGCGCCTTTGGGCAGGATACCCAGAAGCCACCTGGGCGAGTAGCTTGGGAGCTGGGGCCTTGAGGGCGGGACCCGGGCGCTGGGCCAGAGGGTCCGGAGAGTCCGGCGGCCAGGGCGGCTGCGCCTTTGGGCAGGATACCCAGAAGCCACCTGGGCGAGTAGCTTGGGAGCTGGGGCCTTGAGGGCGGGACCCGGGCGCTGGGCCAGAGGGTCCGGAGAGTCCGGCGGCCAGGGCGGCTGCGCCTTTGGGCAGGATACCCAGAAGCCACCTGGGCGAGTAGCTTGGGAGCTGGGGCCTTGAGGGCGGGACCCGGGCGCTGGGCCAGAGGGTCCGGAGAGTCCGGCGGCCAGGGCGGCTGCGCCTTTGGGCAGGATACCCAGAAGCCACCTGGGCGAGTAGCTTGGGAGCTGGGGCCTTGAGGGCGGGACCCGGGCGCTGGGCCAGAGGGTCCGGAGAGTCCGGCGGCCAGGGCGGCTGCGCCTTTGGGCAGGATACCCAGAAGCCACCTGGGCGAGTAGCTTGGGAGCTGGGGCCTTGAGGGCGGGACCCGGGCGCTGGGCCAGAGGGTCCGGAGAGTCCGGCGGCCAGGGCGGCTGCGCCTTTGGGCAGGATACCCAGAAGCCACCTGGGCGAGTAGCTTGGGAGCTGGGGCCTTGAGGGCGGGACCCGGGCGCTGGGCCAGAGGGTCCGGAGAGTCCGGCGGCCAGGGCGGCTGCGCCTTTGGGCAGGATACCCAGAAGCCACCTGGGCGAGTAGCTTGGGAGCTGGGGCCTTGAGGGCGGGACCCGGGCGCTGGGCCAGAGGGTCCGGAGAGTCCGGCGGCCAGGGCGGCTGCGCCTTTGGGCAGGATACCCAGAAGCCACCTGGGCGAGTAGCTTGGGAGCTGGGGCCTTGAGGGCGGGACCCNAAAAAAAAAAAAAAAAAGAGTAAAGGGAACTATGAAGTCCCATACAACTATCCAATAATTACAAATGTCTTGTTTCAGACCTTTGAACATCATTATTGCTGTTATTAATATCATTGGCTAGATAACTAAGGTATATTTTGTTATTTATGCCTCATAAATCTCTCTTATTATGTAAAACTCCTTAATATATTTCTTAAAAATGATGTTACTGATGTGTGAAATCCATCCATTTATCCTGTAGAACACTGGTTCTCAAACTTCCATCAGCAAAAGAATCACCTTGAGAACTTGTGAGACTGTGACTTCCAGAGACCAAGGTCGGATGCCAGTTTTTCCATTCCCAGCCCATGCTGCTGGTCTAGCAACCCATGTGTAGTATCCTTATAGAACATTGGCACAAATGATTAGACTGTTTGCTTGCGTTGTTTAACTTTTCTTTGCTACTGTTAGCTGGGTTTTTTTTTTTTTCTTTTTTGGCCTATAAACTTGCTTTAATAGTAAGGCTGGTTTTTTGTTTTGATTTGTTTTGTTTTGTTTTTGTCTTTTTGAGACAGGGTCTCCCTGTAGCCCCAGCTGTCCTGGAATTCACTATTTAGACCAAGCTGGCCTTGAACTCACAAAGATCCACCTGCCTCTGCCTCCCAAGTGCTAGGATTAAAGGCGCGTGCCACCACTCCCGGCCTAAGGCTGTTTTTTTTCTGACAAAATTATCTATTGTACACTTCCTATTACAGTATCTTGAAGTTACTGAGCAATGGATTCAGGTGCTGTGAGCCCAGTCCTTCCATGCAACATTCCTCCCTCTAAATCATTTACTAAAAATTTTAAGTGGTAAGGGATGATCATTGCATTAGGCATTAAAATTGATTTTCCAATTTTATCATTCCGTATGCATATATAAGCCGTAATTATTTTATAATGAAGAACTTGCCATGAGAAATGTTCTGTTTATCCTGAAATATAGGCAATCAATGAATAAGAAAATTACAGAATGAGAAAATTACAGGATAAATGCTTTTTTGTCCCCAACCTTTATTCCCATTTACAAATGAAATTTCAAAGTAATAAGTCTGGACAAAGAAATCAGCTCCAACCAATGAGATGGTTTCCTTTTTACACCCTTGATGTTATCAAGTTGCACTAATTTTTAGATGTTCTGCTTCCTCATATGAGACAGTGGAATCCCATCTGGTTTCCTAGACTTGTGACCGTTTTAGTATTTGAAAACTTCCTTATTTTCTGGTAGAACAAATGTCCCAGGTTAATTCCTGTTGCAGTTCCTATACCAATCATGATTCATTGTTTCTCTAAAGAATTTGATAATGAAAATAATAAAGAAAAAAAGAATTTGATAATGTTCCACTATCTTTTGTATATAAATACTTCCAACAATAGTATATACTTGAGATCCTTTTATCTCCCAATTCATGAACATTTGTCATTCCCACAATTTACTTTTTATGCAAAGGCTTTTTCAAAAAAGGGTCAGTTAAAATTATTTTTATGACTTTTGACTCCTTTTTGTAATATTATCAGTTTTTACTATATACAATATGAAACATGTTTTGGTCACATATTAATGTCATGATTAGTACATTCCCTTGAATCTTTTAATTTTTACTTCATTTCTTTATTTATTACTTATGTGTGTGTATGCATGCCACAGTGTTCATGTGGAACTCAGGACAAATTGTGGGAATTGCTTCTCTCCTTCCACCAAGTAGGTCCCTAGGATTGAACTCAGGCCATCAGGCTTAGAGGCACCCCCAAAACCCACTAAGCCATCTTTCCAGCCCTGCCTTGAATCCTTTTTTAAGAAATTATTTTTATTTTATTATTTTTATTTTTATTTGTATGAGTGTATTGCCTGTAGCATGTAAGTGCACCATGCCTGTGCAATGCCTGGAAGGTCAGAAGAGAGCATTGGATTCCCTGGAACTGGAGTTACAAACTGTTGTTACCTGCCATGTGGGTACTGGGACTTGAACCCAGGTCTTCTGCAAGAACAGACAATGCTCTTAACAGCTAGCTTGTGCAGCCTCTGCCTTGAATCTTTATAATATATAAACATTTACCCCTTTCCCTTTAGTTATATTACTTCATGTTTCTTGCAATAGCATGGACCAGGATTTCCTTTTTCATTTATTTTGTATGTTCACATTTTATGATACTGACATATACAGACTTAGTTCTAAATTTTCATTTCTTTGCTTACTAAAAATTATTCCTTTATCCTTTTTCTTCTTGGGTTGGCAGTTTTATACTTGAATTGCCCCAGCTTCCAGTTTTTCAAGGAGGAATGCAACTATTCAATAAGCATCACTAACAATAGTCAACTTTACTGAAGATTAATGTATGCAACATAGGCAAAAACTCTAAAATCAAACCCAGTGCTAGTAAAGATTCAGCAAGAAAGGATCTTTCACCAAGTGTATGTAGGAGTTTAAGTTCAAGAAATGAAAATTTCTAAGACATGTTTGAATCAACTGACTTTGCCTTTCTAATTCTTTCAGATATATACTGAATAAATTCTGTATAGCATTAGAAGTTACTTACATTATCAATATATTGGAAAAATACCTAAAATTTTCCCAATAAAAAAAATTTAGGGCTGGAGAGATGACTCAATGGTCAAGAGCACTGGCTGCTCTTGCAGAGGATCCAGGTCCAAATCCCAGCACCCACCTAACAACCATCCTAACTCCATGGCAGCTAACAACCATCCTAACTCCAGTTACAGGAAATCCAATGCCCTCTTCTGACTTCTTTGGGCACTTGAAAACATGGGTGCATCTACCTACACATACACATAAAATAAAAAGAAAATATTTTAAGTTAATTTTTATTGAAAGCATTTCATACAACATTTCTTAATCAAATTTAGACTCATTCCCCCATCCATGCCCACCCTTGTGCCCTCTCACCCCCTGCCAGAACTCATGGATTCTGCAATACATGTTAAGTCCTGTCTTGTATCTTTATCTCAGTCTTTTATAACCTTTTCAATGCAAAAGTTTACTGTTTTGGTCAGTTCTTTGAACAGGTTTTTCTTTCTCTCTTTTTTGTGCCCTTTAATTTTATATTATTCCAAAATATGCATATATACACTACACACATAAATCGAAATTACAAAGTCTGAAAATAAACTATAGGTTAATTCAAAACATGTTTAGGGATTCACATTTTAACAGTAAAGTTGCATGCAGGTAAAAAGAAGTATAACTTTACATTCTTTTTTTAGAATATGAATACATATCTTCCATCCATATATGGTAATTACAATGTATGTATATAAGTGGAAGGTCAATTCTAGAGCCCATTAAGAGATTCACAGTATAATAGCACAGTTGCTTTCAGATACAATGAAACATAATAATAAAGTTGCTCAGTTTGCCTGCCAATTGGGGATTTGGTGTTAGCATCCACAAATGAGGGAAACCATTCACCTTTTTCTCTGGGACTGTGTTACTTCACTTAGCATAATGGCTTTGAGTTCCATCCATTTACCTGCAAAGTTCATGATGTCATCTTTCTTTTTTTATTTTCCAACTATGCTATTTTTATTGTTATTAAACTTTTTCCATAAATCATACATCATTTCTCAGTTGAATTTAGATTCACTTCCCTTTCCATGTCCCCCACTCCACCTGAATCCCTGCACTCTGTCATATATGTCTTGCATCTTTTTCTAAGTCTTTCCAGAGGTTTTTTTTTTTTTTGCAGTTCTTTTTGTTTATTGATGCTTTGTGTATTTCATACATCATTTTCCAATTCAGTTCAGGCATATATCCTCTTCCCTTCCCCCCACCCCACCCCTACCCCTCCCAGATCATGCATTCTGCCATAACTTTTCTGCATCTTTCTCTGCTTTTTTGTTTTGTTTTCATTTTTTTAACAGTAAGTGATAATTTGTGAGTACAAGCATCCTTCATGCAAAACCAATTTGCAAGCAATTGTGTCCAAACTGACACAGCTCATGGGCCCCACCATCCAGCAGGGGGGGCTTGTATGTTCAATCAAGTTGATCAAATGAGTGTCCAGTCTAGATTGTTGTAGTTTCACCATTTACCCCAATCGCATCCCTTACATTCTACCGCGCCTCCTCTTCCGCAGATTGTTCCCTAGGCTTAGAAAAGGGGCACAGGTGGATGAGAAGCAAAACAGTCTACTTTCTCTGGAGCTGTTGTCTTGGTCTCTAGTCAATTCTGGCTGTTTTCTTTCATGGGCTGCCAGCTTGTCCAGGCATAACCTTTCGATCCTACTAATGAAGCACATGTAATTAGACATATAGGTATTTAAACAGTATAATATATAGCCTTTCGATCCTACTAATGAAGCACATGCAATTAGATATATAGGTATTTAAACAATACTAATTGTTATGGTAGGTTACTTTGGTATAGACACAGATGTTTGGATGGTATGTTAATCCATGAATTACATTTTCTTCTGTTAACTATGACAGGGTCTTCATGTGGTTTATAACATCTCCTAACTATTAGAGGATATAAGCTTGTGGCATCAGCCGTGGGTTATTCCTCCAAGGAGAGAGCTAATAGCCAATTAGATTTGGGATATACAGACATTTGGCTGCCACTGCTGCACAGTATTTCCAGGCAGATGAGGTGTAGCTTGTGCTGACGGAGGAGTCTTGGTAGAATAATCCATTGTTGATGTCAGAGTTCCTGTACTAATATATTTTGTTTAAGTGCATAGCTTAAGGAGACTTTAGCATTATATTTGGTTCTGAATAGAGAATAATCCTTTTCACAGTTTCTATGTCCATTACTCAATTAAAGAAGGCAGTTTTACCGATTTTACAAGAGAATACCTCTATAACAGCTGGCTCCAATCTACAGCTGGAGAACGACCTCATCATCATCATATTTCTCCTTATTCTTTGGGGGGGGAGTTAAGAAAGTCTCTTGTATTAAAACCTTTGCGGCACCTAGAAGGTAAGCTTTGTTAGGATTCATTAAAAATAGTTGTTACTAGTAGGATCCAGAGAGGGGCCTTATGTCTGCAGCAATCTGAGGCATTTCTTCCCTTCAATGCCCAGAGGAGTTAATCCTTCTGCTGGCACTTTCTGGGCTCTAGCTAATAGCTTAGTCCTTGAACCGAATCGAGATTGGAAGCAAGATGAGACAGAGCTGGAAATGACCCTGAAGATATCCTCGGACCACACAGGGAGTTGAAGGGCCTGGACTTCTACAAAGTCTTATATTAGTAAAAGGTTTTTTGCTTCCAGTTTCTCCTTCAAACTTGGACTGAATCAGCAGTAACCAAACATATTAGACAGGGAGCTTTGGTTAAGGTAGTTAAAAACAATGGACCCAGACACACCTGGGGAGGTGGCAAGCACCTTTAATCCCAGCACTTGCAGAGGCAGGTTAATTTCTGTGAGATCGAGGCCAGCCTGGTCTATGTAGGGAGTTCCAGGCCAACTGGGGCTACAAGGAGACCATGTCTCAAAAAGGCTAAAATAAAAATAAGAAAGAAAGAAACATGGGTTCCTTGGTATCTGAATCCTGTTGTTGACCTTGACCTTGGCTGAATCACTTAACCCTTTTCTGGAATGTTTAATAGCAGTAAAAACTAACTGACATAATAACAGTAGCCAATTCACAGACTTTTTAGAATTAAAGGATTAGAGGCTCTGCAGGCAAAGGTGCCGGCTGCCAAGCCTGAAGACTTTTCTTTTCCCAGGACCTACCTGCTGGAAGGAGAGAACAGACTTCAGCCAGTTCTCCTCTCACATTTAAAGATTAGTTAGTATAGTTAAAATGCTTCAGTTAGGGACCTGGAGAGAAGGCTCATCAGTTAAAAGCACTGGCTCCTCTTGCAGAGGACCAGGTTTTTAATCCAGTTGTTAGCACCCACATGGTGGCTAACAACTGCCTCTATAACTCCAGTTCCAGGGGATCTGATACCCTCTTCTGACCTTCTCGGACATTGCATGACACAGGTGCACCTAAATACATGCAGGCAATACATTCATATACATAAAATAGTCATAAAAATAATTTTTTTATTTTATTTATTTTTGTATGTGTATGAATGTACTGTCTGCATGGAGGTCTGTGCACCCATGTCATGCAATGCCTCAGAGGTCAGAAGAGGGTCTCGGATTCCCCTGGAACTGGAGTAAATAAAATATTTTTAAATGGTTAAATTGGTCTCTAGCACAAAGGAAGCACTCTAAGGATACACAGGAGGGATGAGTGACACATAGTCTAACAGTCTCAATACCAGCATGCTTTGAATACCTGAATCCCTTAAAATTTCAAAGACCCCATTTGGAAAAAACACTGCATGAGACCTCTCTATGGCTTAAACATTCAGAAAATAAGAACTGACTTCACACCTTGGTGGAGTAAGCAAGTAATTTACCCTCTCACCCCATTTTTCTCATCTACAAGATGATTTCAATATAGTTACAGTCCACACATGCCCAAATGTTCTGACATCAGCCAGTAATGAGGGCTGGACTCAGGCTGTTCTACCATTCTGCTTCCAGTTTGTGAGATATTAGTCATGATTGTTAAAGAATAAATGTTCATAGTCTATGTAACTTACTTTTCAGAATTCTTGGCACATAAGTACATCAAATACTGCTGGTGTTATTATTTAACTTACATTTTTTTTTTGGACTTTTTTTGAGACAGGGTCTCCCTGTAGCTCCAGCTGTCCTGGAACTTGCTATGTAGACCAGGCTGGCCTTGAACTCACAAAGATCCACCTGCCTCTGCCTCCCAAGTGCTAGGATTAAACTTACATTCTTACTTTTAAAAACAAATGTTTGTGAATAAATTACTTTATATAAAGGAATATGTAAGGTGCAACTAGGCTTTGAACGGTTTTAACTCATTTTGAGAGAAAAGTGGGACCTGGGATTTTCTTTCAAACAAATAACTGCTAATTAGGAATGCCAATCTATAAGACTCTTCTCCCCAAGACACTTTGAGTAATGTCTTTCCCACACCAAAGTTGGTAAGAATGGGAGAAAAGTAGAGCTTTTTCATCTAAAAGAAAATGGGTAAATCTCCTATTTTATAAGAAGGCTCTCTGTTAACAAAGATATGTGTGCAATGTTATGGGAGATCCTAAGGAAGGGCTACTTAAATGAGTTCCTACATTCCCTGATCAGAGCTGTCAGTGACTCCTAACATGAGGCTTCTCCCAAGAGAAGTGGGGCTTATAGTGATCATCCCTAGGGTTTGAGCACTGACTTACAGACCTCTTCCTATCCCTTCCCTGTGGGTTGGGTTGTGGAAAACAGCCTGAGAGAGGCTAGCTGTGAAGTATTAAATGTGGTATATATGGAAAAGAGTCTGGATCTCAGATCCTAGGAGTGTCCAGGAGACTTGTACAAATTCACGGAACTTCTTTGACTGCCACAAGATGAAGCAGAAGCTGAAAATACAGGCTGACTCTGTTGCCTGTGCTTAGCTGGAGATTACAGGAGATTATAGGAGACTAAAGAAGGTCTTACCCAGGTGTTTCTATAGAAAAGTGGATGACTCAGTACTTCCATTCAGTGACTGACAGAGTTAGAGACCACTTTGTGATTCCCCCAGGTGTGGAACTGTTGCCACTTAAAACTGTTCTACTGACTAGAGCTGAACCTCAATTAACTAGCAGAAAGAAAAGGAGAGAGAGAGAGAGAGAGAGAGAGAGAGAGAGAGAGAGAGAGAGAGAGAGAGACTTGGTAGAATGCATTTGTCAGAGAAACAGAATGTACATTTGAGAAAATGTAACTGTTAATGGCAGAGGTCAAAATGAAACATAACATAAACAAGGGACTTTTGAAGTTAACTACATTCTTAGACGTGAGATTTTTTTTTAATGTGCATGAATGTATTATCTGCATGTAGGTTTGTGCACCCACGTCATGCAATGCCACGGAGGTCAGAAGAGGGCATTGGATTCCCCTGGAACTGGAGTTAAAGACAGTTCTCAGCCACCATGTGGGTGCTGGGGATCGAACCCAGGTCCTCTGCAAGAGCAGTCAGAGCTCTTAACCACTAGGCCATATCTCCAGCCCCAAGTTAACTACATTCTATATAGCTTCCTAGGCAATCATTGTAGTAGCTGGCCTGGAGAAGATGATTATTTTTGACTTAAAACATAAGCTATATGATTTAGTTAAAATTATACCCCAGGGCCAGTGAGATGTGTCAGCAGGTAAAACTACTTGCTGCCAAGCAACAAGTCCCAAGTTATTTCTCTAGAATCCAAATAGTGGAAGGAATCAGCTTTTTAAAGTTGTCCTCTCCTAGTTCTAAGGCAAACTAAGCAACGTTAATGTTATGTTCCTCATGATCTGAAAACAACTGTGCTCTTTTATTGTGAATCCCTTAACAGGTTCCAGAAATTAGCTACCACCTACTTTCAGACTTAAGAAGTTTTGGTATACCGGAGGGTATGTGTTGTAGTTTGTCTTCCATTGCTATGACAAAACACTCTGACCAACACCAACTTGGGGAGGAAAGGGTTTATTCAGCTCACATCTCCTGGGTCACAGTTCATCACTTAGGGAGCCCAAGGCAGTAACTCAGGGCAGGAACCTGGAGGCAGGAGCTGAAGCACAAGCCATGGAGGACTGCTGTTCACTGGCTTGCTCCTGGCTTGCTCTCTGGCTCATGCCCAGCCTGCCTTCTTATACTGTCACTGCTCAACAATCAAGACAATACACCACAGATGTGGCCACAGGCCAATCCAATGGAGCAAATTCCCCAATTGAGGCTCCCTCAACCCAGGTGTGTCAAGTTGACACTAAAGCTATCCAGCACA